>CM052157.1:9722953-9783266 GCA_028455555.1 Augochlorella aurata | reverse complement strand
GAGACGTGTAATGGCTAAATATGACTCAACCGGTAACGCGCCGGATGGTTCCTCGAACCAACTAGGGAAATACCGTTAATTGATCGCTCGTGATCCAGGCAATAATTAATTTCCCAGTGAACCGGATAAATGAAGCAGTAAATGCTACGGAACAAAGGTGCAGATGGAATTTCTGGCGATATTGTAATAGGTCTCACCGCGATGTGACACGGTTGTTGGCACGAGCGACGATTTCGTCACAATAGATATTTCACGTGGGCGACATGTTTTCTGCTCTGGGAAAAATCATCGGATCGATAGAACTCGGTACAAGCCGCGACATGAGTCACGCGAACCTCGTGTACACGTAATCCGCGACTGAAATTCCAGGTGATTGCTCAATTTCGAGAGCTGGATTCGTGTCCTGATCGCACACCTCGTGGCGATCTAATGAATCAGGCGCCCATTAGCCAAGATCGAAACACTGCGCATAAGTTTCCCATCTAGGAGAATTTTTTCATGTCGAACACGCGATTCGTAATAACGATAATACTCAGAGTGTACATACAATTTTTAATAGATCAAATGTTGTTTCTACACTCTGTTATTCCGTTTGTTTGTCGAAAATTATGCTAAACCGAAACAAGCTCAAAATATGACTGTCCCATAGTATCATTTCTAGTAGGACCATTTCGCAAGTACTGAAAACCGTGCCAAAATGATACAAGAAAAGATGTAATACTAAACGGAATGAACTCTTATTAAATCGAGGTGATTCAAGGAACTCAAACTTACAATTTAGGGCCTCGCATCGTTGTATACTGAACAGAAATACTAAGTTTGATTTCTTCGGACGAGGCAACGCGTTCTTCTCTTCCCGGAAGTCGTAAAGGGTCATAGATAGAAATCGAGACTTTCGGCACGGTGCGTCGCAGCGCCCTCTAGCGATCTGTATCGGACTATTACGATTACGAAGTTCCCGGTACTGTTTCCCCATGGGAAAATCATCAATACCGATTGCGTTTCACGGAAATGTCGCGCGGAACAGTTTCCGATTAGAGTGTGACGCACGGTTTCCACCGGGGATAAATTAAGGTACAAAATACATAATCGATGACGGAGAAGGACATACGGCAGCCTCGAGCGATCGTAAAACTGCGAGTCGCGAGGCCACGACGGCACGTTGCTCGCTCGGAAGGAGTACGTGATTAGAAGAGATTCACGTACGTCGATACATTTACCGTCGACGGCTTCCGTGATATAAAAGGCTGACATTCGCGTCTAACAGCCGCCTAACAGCACGTGGATGGCTGCGACGCACGCGCACACAATGCAACCATACTGTTACGTAATGTTCGGTCCGTGTGCTTCAACGGTTAATTCACGTTCTTTCGGCTCCTCTCTCTTTCTCTCTCTCTCTCTCTCTCTCTCTCTCTCTCTCTCTCTCTCTCTGCTTTGCGCGAGCTTTGTCTAGCGTGTTTCAGGTTCGATACCCTTGCTACACGTATTCGTTAGGTGTGGTAACAACCGCCGTTCAATTCGACGCGAGTTCATTCAAATTTCCGAAGTTCCAATTCAAACTTAGTTCGCGCCGCTGCCGTCGACGACGCCACGCGACGGCTATTTGAATTTCGATTTAAATATTACGATTATCTCCTTTTTTATTCTGTGCGCTTACAGAACGTTAAAGAAAAACTGGCCAATGGGCCTGGCCAAATAACTAATGGAACAAGATTACAAAGATTAGATTTCTTGGGATTGTGTGTCATAAGTTTATTGCCGGGGTTACGTTATTTCTCCGAGTACAAGATTTTCGGATGTAGCAGAGATGGCAAGCTGACAAATTCGGGAATATAGATATTCTCGTATAGAAGATTCAACGAAGACGGACCGGAAGCATGAATAATTGGGAAAAACGTGCGATACTCTACTATTTATAGAACTTGACGGGGTCGCTTCTGATTGCTGTAGCTTTACCTACCGAACAATTTTGCCTCCAGCTGACATTTACCATTTAGCCATGAACATGACACCAACCTGATGCCACCGACAATCATTAAGCGCTATGTGAAAAATGCCCTGATAGATCGATTTTAGAATCGTTCATGGAAAAAGGAACGTGCCTCACGTGCAACGCGTGCTATTGGTTTGCTCGTTGCAAACACCGAAGGCTGAAATGAACGAATATTTTCATGATGCGGTACGTGAACGGCAGAAACTGCAGAAAGCGACGACGCAGCGCGTGTCACGTTTTCCGTGGACGCACGTGCTCCCTTATGCAACCATTCGCCTCTGATTAACGTTCACACGTTCTTGCTCTTTTATCCGTGATCGGCGCAACGGCAAATTATTTCTCAATTACCGCAGTCCAATCAACGGATCGCGTCTAGATCCTGAAATCCATCGTTACGGATTAATTCGTCTCCATCGCACCGGCAGAAGGCACGTGCACATCGCGTCTTCCGCTTGTAAATCGTAACAAAGTTACTAAATTCGGCGTTATCGTCCCGAAGAATTATCACCGCCAATTACCATGTAACAAGCGCATAACCGATTTGCGGAAACTGTTGCGCGAGTGCTTACATAATTGCGCGCTTGCTCGTGGAGATGCGCTCGCGTTCATCATTTTTACACTAGCGATATCTCCCTGCTGCGTGTCTCCGCTGAGATAGGATCGTTTAGGATGACTTAGGCTATCCGTCTTCCGCGACAACGGAGCGTTTTCACCGTACATTTACCTTGCAATCGGAAGCATAACGATTTCCTAAATTTCCTTCCGCAGGAGTTGCCAGACAGGACAAAAAGTATGATGTGGCGAACGAAGCTGGCTTCGGAAGCCAAGTCCCGAGGTTAGCGACTTGTAAATATATAAGAAACACAGAGACAGGCTCGAAACTCAGCAGGTTCGTTTAATAGGTGCTCAAACACAATTACGTTGGAAAGATACGAGCTTGTTTGACGATGTCCGCTAACGTTTCGTACTGGCAACGGTCGCTGAGTTCGCTGACACCTTCGGCCTTGAGTGGCACGACCTTACCCAAGGCTATTTTGCGACTTCTCTTGCTGTTGCTCGGAGCTAGTATTGTTGGCAGTGCGGGCACGTCTTTCGATCCCTCGGAATGCTTCACCTTTGGCCATGGGTGCCACACTCGGGCATAACGGTTGCGAAAGCTAACGAGACCTGTCCTCTCAGCCGTCCCTTTAGCATCTATCGCTTTCCTCCTAGATTCTTCGTGGATCGTCTCCATACTGTTCTTCTTTCCTCGATCACTCTTGGTCTAGGGTCGTCGATTTCATTACAATCACGCGAAAGGGATTAGAATAAGCAATTAGAGTGTAAACATCGCCGGTCACGTTCCGTAATTCGCACGCAACGAGGATAATTACCGCGATGAATGAACCATCGTTCCAGGAATGTCCAATTAACGTTGTTTGACGTCTTGCGCCAGGTATGACGCACGGTTTTCATAATGATGCGTCACTGGCGCGGCGGATTATCAGCGATGGCTTTGATTACAGTTCAGAGATGGGCCCATGTTATAATTGTTGTGCGTCTCGTCACCGCCATGGAATGACTACGTTGACTCATCCTAAGGAGTCCTCTAGCCCCTCGCGATTTGAATTCAGAAAGACACGCGACGAACGGTCAATGCGGATCGTAATCCGAGGTCCAGCCGCGTAATGGTAAGGGAAAAATGGCGATCCTAGGAGGTCACCCGGGTGTCCACTGACTCTCTTTTCTTCCTGATTCCGTGTCGGTCGACCTTCCCTCGTAATGGTCCGTCATTCGACGGTCGCGTGACCGAGCCGTACAAGGACTGCGTGAATAAGCTCCCTTGTACTGCTGCATCGTGCGAGTTCTGGCTAATAAATGTTCCATTTAGAAGTTCGAAGGACCTTGTTGTAGGAAACGCGCGCAGTCACAATGCAGTCCTTTTGGGACAGAAAGGAGCAAATCGTCGCCATCAGCGTAAATTTCGAACGCGATCTTTGATCCAATCCCTCGGCAGATCGTGTCGCCAAGAACTCGATGCAGTCGTCGTCGTAATCGTTTGGCAAGCGACACGGTTGGTCACCGCCGTTAATAAACTCGTCCAGCGGATTGTTCGCCGTCGTTGCCCGACATGTTAGCCGACTGAGTAAAATACGATTGACCATTAATTCTCGGTCGTTATCCGACCGGTTCGATAACGCCCCAATCCTCTACTAACTACACTGTTATGGTCTGTGTCATCGTCGTTCTAATTCGTGGTTTCTGATTTGTTTGCAGATGTACTAAGAAGACAAATTATGGTGGCAGAGTTTGTCACCCGTCAGAGTGGATCACCTATCAACGGTGAGACCGCATGTCTGAACGGCAACATGCCGGCCACCCACACGATGGCACATGCCGGACACGGTGCCCACGGCGGTCACGACGCCCACGGACCGTTGCCGCCATTGACGCACCCGGCGCACCACGCGGGTCCGATGCAACAGCAACACCAGCACCCGCAGCAACAGCCGCCGCCACCGCAGCAGCAACAGCCGCAGCACCATCATCACCACCACCATCAGCCTCAGCCTCAGCCTCAGCAGCAGCAGCAGCAGACGGCGCAGCAGCAGCAGCAGCAGCAACAGCAGCAGCAACAGCATCACCACCACGACGCCCAACAGGTGACACATCCCGAAAATTTCCCCCCGAACTTCGACATCAGAAAAGAGCTATTTTCTCAGCGCAAGCAAAGAGAGTTCATCCCGGACAACAAGAAGGACGACAGCTACTGGGACCGCAGGCGGCGTAACAACGAGGCAGCGAAGCGGTCCCGCGAGAAGCGGCGTTTCAACGACATGGTCCTCGAGCAGCGCGTGATGGAGCTCAGCAAGGAGAATCACATCCTGAAGGCGCAGCTCGAGGCGATCCGCGACAAATTCGGCATCAGCGGCGAGTCGGTGATTAGCACGGAGCACGTGCTAGCGGCGTTGCCTGCGGAGCCACCCATCAGCGTCAAGAGAGCGAAGTTGCCGGCATCGGCTGCGCTCCTCTACGCGAGGACACCTAGTCCGGTGCACACGTCGGTGATCCATCAACCGGTCAGCGGAGCCAGATCACCCAGGTCCCCAGCACAGCTCTACGTGCCGGAGACCTCAGCATACCCCGAGTCGGAGAGTTTCCAGTACGCTTATCCACACCCCGCGATGCACCTGGACACAACGAGCGCGCTGAACCTGTCCCGGGGTAGACGAGCTCAGTCGCCATTCGAGCTTTCGTCCGGCAGCGGGGACGAGGGTCCGCAGTTGGTGGTCAGCTCCCAAAATCCAGCAGCCAATAACAGCCTGCCACACAAGCTGAGGCACAAGTCGCGCATTGGCGACAAGGACGCGGCCAGCGCGTTGCTGGCCTTGCAAGGCATCAAGCAGGAACCTGGACCGAGGGCGTCGCCGCCCTGGGATAACGAAGGATCCAGCGACGAACGCGACTCCGGTATCTCCCTGGGTGCCGAGTGGACCGGGCCCACGGTCACCGCCGTGCCCGAGAGCGAAAGAGAGGTCAAGTCCAGGCTGGACCGCCTAGCCTCCGAGGTAGCCTCCCTCCAGTCGATACTTCGTCTTGGAAAGCCACCGGCGGAGAGTCTGGTACCGGCCCACCACTCACTGCCGACGAACGCCGGCGTCAACGGCCCGTGAGACCAGATAGATCGTCCTCTCCTTCGCTATCGAGTGGACCAGCGAGGAACTGTTCTTTCTATCGATTGCGCTATGCGCGACCGTCTTTGCGATCCGAGGACCGATCCAAAGAACCCCGAGCTGCATTGGACGCGGCGCCAGCGCCGACTCAGACGGCCACGATGACCACGACTATCCCTGGGCTGATCACGGAGAGACCAGGAAGACTTCCGGCGTGGACGACGATCGCAAACGCAGGGTGTGTGGCAGTTCGGACGTGTTCTGCTACCAGACCTTGCAGTATTGGACCCGCCTTGGCATCGACCAATATTATCGCGTGCAGCAGAACCTTATTGATCGGATAGCTAGATCAGTCAAATAGGTTAGGAGGTAAGGTAGATAGGTGCCGAACACCTGGCCCTGGTGTCTGCTAGCGATCGGTCAGCTCGAAGCATGCTTCTTTTCTATTGTATCCGGAGAATCGATCAAACGTCGAGGACAGAGCTGGCCGACGATGGAAACGCGAAAGGGGATCGGTCGAGTCAAGTGCGTCGCAAGCCAAAACACGGGTCTCCCACTGTCCACGCTCTATCGTGACGATGATCTAGGTGATAAGATTGCGTCTAGAGTGTAAGTAACTTAACGCTGTAAGACTCTCTTAGGTTATTTCGTTAAATGCTACTTCCATCATTATCGTTGATTCGAGCGAAATCGATCGTACGCCGGACCTGCGATTCGTAAAACAACGTTGTCGCGGAACTAGCCTCGGCGCCCCGTCGACTCGAAGATCTTCGGACGATTCCTGCTAATTTAACCCTGCGACCAGAGATCGAGAGAACTTCGGACGATGACTTCGAAGATCTTCGGGTCAGCGAGCCGCGTCGAGCTTCCGATTCCCATCGGATCATCCTCTAATTGGTCTTCGCGCAACCGGCTAATTTCACTACCGCCAGTTGATCATTATCGATTTGAATTCCTTGCAGGCGCAAAGCAATAAGCCCGTCCCCGTCGGTCCTTATTACTCGGTCGTATTCCTCGCGCGGCACGCCGTTTCCTATTCCTCGAACAGAGAATCCAGCGGAGCCGAGCGTTTTGTGATAGTCGCGTCGAAAGCTGATATTCTTTGTAAATAGTGTACTCTCGGACCTCCTCACCCCACGAACCTTCCATAGGGTTCATCCTCGCGTCACCGAGACCCTCTCCCATTTCTTTCTATCTTCTCTTCCCTTGTTTTTATATTTTTACTACTTTTACGTGACTGCGTAGTGTACATATGTATGTAGAAAGCAAGGAGGATGCGTGTATTCATGCAGCGATCATTCAGATTTCTACTAGTTTTCCTTCTTTTCGTCTTTTTTTTTCTTTTAAATACTGAGAGACCCTCTGAGACAAGCGGAGACTTGGCCCGACACACCGGAAACGCGCAGCATCCAAGTATTAAGCAAGCCTATGGGTGTAACTTTACTATACATAGTGCACATATGCAAGAAATATACATATGTATAAATATACGTATATGTACGGTATATACATATATATATATTTTCAAATTAATGTATTTTTCGATATCGTGTGTGCGTGTGTGTGTGCAAGTGCGCGTGTGTTTGCGAGAGAGAATGCGCGAGCGGGAACGTTTCAGTGTCATACGAGAGAACCCGATCGAAGAAACCGGAGAGAGAACCAGTTGGAAAGGAGAGAGCAATCTTGATCGTCGCGCGAGCCAAGAGGAAGTAACGCTCTTTTCGCGGCATTTTTAATTAACGAACGCGTCGATCGATCGTCGTCCGAGTAGGCGAACGAGACAGAACCAAAGCGACGAGCCGCTCTCCGATCAGAGGCGGCGTTGTTGTGATTTAACGCGTTGTTATATATTTATAAGGACGAGAGAAGGGAAAGCCGGATGTCGTTTCGATCTGCGCGCTCGACAACGTCCCCCTGTAAGTGTGATAAGCCGACCTAGGTTAATCCTGAGAGCCTAACGCGAAACTCCAACGATCTAATATGGCGAACCCTTGCAACACCAGCCACGGCACGTTATTTTCTATTACTTTCTGATTACTTAAAATCAGACTTTTTAAACTCGTAAACATTACCAGAAAATATTTAGAAGAATAAGAATTACTACTTAGATAACTTGTTTCCTTCTAAATCGTCAACGTATCAGCAATTTCATGAATTTTCAAGTGACTTTAACGCGTGATAAGAGTGCAAACGCCAGGCTCCAAGTATTAACCGAACGCCGCTCTATTTGTAAATCATTATACCTTTATTTATTATTGTTAATCGCCTACATGGAGCCTCGGAAAGCAGTGTCTTTGATCGTAATTGACGGAGATACCGTTTCCCGCAGGTTTCACTACTATGTCACGGGAAACAGCTGCGCGAACGATGAACGATCGGGACCCGAGCATGAAATGATTCAGCGTTCACTACCTTTTCGTGGCGTTTTATAATGATCCAGAGGATCCAGCAAATTCTGAGCCTTCATCCGATTGAGGTATCTTAACGAAGACACATCACAAGACTGTTTTATTAATCGGCGTTCTTCGCGGAAGGATCTCGTCCGTGTTATTATCTGACCCAACCGAGCCCCAACACCTTCCCCGACTCCCCTATTCCCAGTTCGTATTTTTTACGTTACACCCCGCGCGTGAATTTTCTATATTTTATACGGCATGTTTATATTATTATTATTACGATTGTCGCATGGAAACAATGTTCTGCGAACGACAGCCGAGATGGATCGCGGCTCGCTCAGAGCGTACGAGGGTATCATTATGAAAAGGATCACGGAACGTGTAGTGACGATGAAAAGGCGAGACCCGTCGGCGCTTCGTTTCAAATCCTCTATCTTTTGTAAATGTACAGAAATACACGATCAGTTAAAAGTTATTCGCGACGATGTATGTTCTTTCTCTTGGATCAACCTGGCAACGATTCTCTTCCGACTCTAGCTTCTCGATCTGTCATGCTTCCGAAAAAGCTCGCATCCTTCATTTCGCGAATGATTTTGTTCGCTCCCGAACCATTCGATTTCCACGAATCGTCGCGTTGTTCCGCAGTTGATTCACCGTCTCGCAACCACGAGTGCCTATAATGACGAAGTTCACGACGAAACGAATCTGGCCCCAATCTCGAGAAGTCGATGTTGGACAGTTTCGAAGGGACCGGGAGACTGTGTCGTCTTGTAAATAGCGTTGAACGAGCCCTTCGACGTTCCCTTGAACATTTTGGCGATCGATAACTTGTACATACAAAACGAAACTTTGCACCTTTGTTAGAGAACCGCTCGTGCCGATGAACAGGGCGTGGATATCGACGAAAAAAGGCGTGTGAGAGCATCGGCCGGAGAAGGAACTTCTTTGATACCCTTCGTTTCATCTTCCCCCATTCCCTTATCTATCCAGTTACCCTTGGATAATAGCTTCTTTCGAGGACGTTACGAATACAGTTCCTAATACAACTTAAATACGACACGGCGAATCGGCCGCTGCACCCACGGTAAACATGATTCCAATTACGTGTTTCCTGATCCTCCTCTCTCCGGCTGCACGGAGACATAAGTATTTAGATCTAAGGGACATATCCACAGCGTGTAGTGTACTTGTATATGATTACCGAAATAAATATTTTCAATGTTTTTGACAATAACCGCCCGCCTTCGTTCTTTACTCTGCTCCTCACTATTTGTGATAACCATTAGATAACAATTGACCACCCAGTCCTTATTGAATTAATGAACTTCTTTTAGTACACACGAGGGTTGAAAAAGAAAAAGCGTTGGTATCTAGGAAACCATATATTTCATACGAAAACAAAATGTGAAGATAAAACTCATCGATGGGTGCCCAAAAAGGGTATCCATCCAGTCGGCTCGCAATGTCCATAAATATGCGTGTACCGGTAAACAGGCATCGCGCGTAAATACGAGAGAAAATATAAAAAATATACGTTAAAGATAGTTTGTTCAGTTACAAAGTATAACTGTCGATAGTCCAATGAATTTGAAGAGTTTGAGAACGAAAAGAGCGTGGCCAGTACAGCCGACGAATCTACTACGATTGTCTCGGAGAAGACTTTACTTTTCGTTAGGAATTTCTGAATCGTGTGAAAGAAAACGACGAAATGATCGTCCGGCATCATTAATGCAACAGGTAAACAGCGTCGACTGCAACGAAGTCGCTTTAACAATCGTACGATTATCTTTTTATATTTTATCTTTGTAAAACTATGCGCTTGCAGCGATTCTTCTTCAATAATTTTCAGTATTGACAATTCCATGAGTGGGACACCTTCGATTCTCTGTCTTAAGTTTCATTATTTCCGTTTCTTGCATTTGGTTCTTCCTCGACGTCTGCGAGAAGAGTTCGGACGCGTGTCTGTTTTCTTTGAAGATCTGCGAACATAGCAATCGTCAAGCATGACGTTTCCATGTCCAATTAAAGCGGATTAGTTACCTGTGAACCCTATTCACCGACACAGAAGTGTGCTTCTTTAAGGTCAAGTGCTGTTGAACCAGTTCTGCTAATTTACCTTGTTGAGCAAGCATCGAAAGAAAGGTACAAATGAACTCGTCGTAATTGTGTGTTCTGCGGCAATCGTCAATCTATGAAAAACGATATTATGTGTAATTAATCTTTAGAAAAACTAATGATTCTGCGATTTTGCGGTGACTACCTTATATTTGTTCCTTTTGTCGTTCTCGTCTTTCAAACTGGTCTCACAGATACTTATTTCGTGCTCCAAGTTCTTCAACAACGCTAGAAGATCTTTAGGTGCGAATGTGTGAGGTTCAAACAATTCCGGATACTTCGAACATAATTTTGGATCTATTTTTTCAACCTTTTTCTCCTCGGTAACTGTATCACCATTACTGGTCTTTACTCTAGCATGAGGTATCCTAACTTCTCCAGATAGACAGACCTTTTTGTGCAGGTGACCACTGTCGGAAACTAATCTTTTACCGTTTATGTTGATGTTTCCCAGGGATCGACCTACAAAAATATTTTTTACATTATTAAAATGCAATTAATTAAAATGCATTGTAAAGGATATGTACATACTCAAACCAGCCTCGTGCTTCTCGTCCCCAGCCACCCTAATCACCACAAATTTTTTGAAATCTTTTGTGGACGTGGGACTGCTCTGGCCAGAATTCCAACCCCATGCTATGATTAAAAAATCAGAATTTTCAGTTCTAAAATGTCACTAAGTGTTGCTGTAATATGGTCAAAATACATAAATGCTGTAGGTCGACTAACTGTATCTGAAAGGTGTCAAAGGATATGTGGGGGAACGTGTGAAAAGCAAATAGCTCATCAAGAAGACGCCTAAAGTTCAGTCTACTGTAGAATCGTAGATAGAACACTTCAAAATGAGTGTGATGCTAATTATTTTCTGTACCCTTCTGATCACAGTTCAATCATCAAAATGTCCTGAACCAAGGAAACCTCATCCTACTAGTTGTACTGTATTTTACAATTGTGTGAATTTACCTGACGGTGGATACGTCTGGGTGCCCAGAAAGTGCACAGAAGGCTTGGTAAGACAATTTATTATTTACGAAATAATTTATAATTTTAGACTAGCTTATGTGTTTTGTTTGCAGGTATTTCAACCATATCTACGAATGTGCATTCTACCTGGTGATTCTTGGTCATGTGATACATTGTCAACAGGCTCTGTTGTAACAAACAGATACGACACACCTGAATTGATTGATCCAAACGAGAACAGTTATATGGGTTCAACGGAGGATCCTTTGAATTTTTCTGAGCTCATTGATTCGTCTTATGCTAGTGACAATAATGACAAATCGGAAAATGAAATGATGACGCCATACCCGCTAATTCAGATTGAAGAGCCAATGGGAAATCCACAAGACAAAATGATATATAATGTACAAAATCATTACAAGAAGGAGTATTTGATGTTAAATCGATTAATGCAACATTTATCGATTCACAAGGAAATAACCATTCCCCTAGAGTTATTGGCTTCATTATCTACATCTCCAAAAGTTACAACTGAGGCTTCAGCCAAGACAGAATTTTCTAAAGCCAGTCAGCAGAGTGTGTTAATGAGTTACTTCATACAGAATCGTATTCAACAAACTAAGTTAGAAAATAATATCACAACTAATACAACACAGCAAGATGCAGTCGAATATCCTGTAAAAAGCGAAGAGAAGTTAATGCAGAATGTGCAAACATTAAACGATACATTAGAGATCCTGCTTAACGATCCAGATAACGCCAACAAATTAATTTTAATTACATCTAATACTGGAGACAGACAGTACTTCACAGTTGAAAAATATAAATCGCTCGGCTATCGTGTGGATTCTAAGTTTATTCAAATAATACCATGTGTGGGAAATGTTCGTATGCCGAACGAAACTGACTGCGTTAGGTATTACATGTGCAAACCGGAAACAGTCTCCATAATCGAGCATTCTTGTCCACCTCACACTGGGTTTAATAAATATACCAGGGTTTGCGATAGAGAAAGCTATACCAAGTGTTTGAAGAAAAATCAAGATAAGAACGATGTAGACAGTGACAACAGAGTCGAAATTAAAGCCTCAAATGTGTGTACAGAGCATGGAAAAATAAAAGATACGATGTCCGAGTCGCATTATTACATTTGTTACTCCGCATCGAATAACTCCAATGATTTGAAATCTGTACGAATGGCGTGTCCAAACAGTTTGATATTTTGCCAACATAAAAAACTTTGTACAATCAGACGACTCTGCAAGGGGATATAGAGTACCTTGAGTTGGAGAATTAAAAGCGGACCCGATCTCTGACGATGTGTCGGTACTGGAGGAGCTGTGGGCTGGTGAAGTTTGAATTCGAAGTGGAGTTGCATAGTCCAACGCACACATTACTACCTTTTCCATACCGCTGTAACATTAGAATATCTTTTACCTAACTATTTTTTTTATTTACAAATAATTTAACTGTAAGCCTGAGTAAATAAAATATTAAATTAACTTTTACTTTGATTCTGTCTTGCCAGAAGTTATGCCCGACCCTGATTCCTCCATATCCCCTGCAGCATCACTTCTCTCAACAGTAATAGCTGGCACAGAAGAGTCATCGATTTCTGATTTATTAGGTAAAACATTGTCGTCATCGATTTTACTTTTTTTCTCGTAATGCTTGTCCGACTTATCAGAGTCGTTCACGTTCTTTTCGGACCCATCTTGATGGCTTAACTTAACAAGCTGTTGTAATGCCTCTAGTACTATTTGTCTATTAGTCTTTAACATAGTTAATTTATGAGATATAGCCAACCGCCGGTCAGGAACAACAGCCATTAAATTAAATCTTATGTCCTGTAATTGCTCCCCTGTTGCCATTCCTAAGCGATCAGTTATCACGCGTCGAAATTGTTCAGTCCATTCCTCGTGCTCTTTCCACGGGCCATGATCCATAGGATATGGTTTCAAGCCATCCAATTCAAATAGTCTACCATTAATTGGTACATAACTAACAAAGTGGAAAGCTTCCCCAGTGAATCTACCAGTAGACACTCCAGTATTTTTGTCCTGGCGTCTCTTGGCTTGGGGCATTGCATGTGAATTATGAGCACACGCTAATTCAGGGGTGTTTCCAATTGCCCAGCCTTTGTTCTCTGGACACATACCTGACGTATGCATTTTCAATCTGGATAGAGTTGTACCCAAATGAATATTTGGGCAATTAAGTAATACTGACAGCAGTGCATGAGTTGCACAGCTGTTAGGCACAACCTGTAAAATATTAATGATTTAGAAATTTCGTGGATCTTATTAGTGTAAATACCATACCTGTTGCGCAAAGAATATATTGTTAACGATCTCCTCATCTTTCACAAAGCTCTCATCTTGTTCTACAACCTTACGCCTAGACCTTCTCTCCTCTATCCAACGAAACAAAAATATAAATCCGTATACTGGACCCTCCAATGATTTTTGTAAATCATATATTTCTTCTACTTGCACACCTTTCACTCCAAAATCTTCTAACAGTAGTGTAAACAGACCTGCAAAAGAAATCATGTCAATGTAAATATAATGTATAAAAAATATAATGTATAAAACAAACAGATTCAAGTCTTATAAAAAATTAAGTAAAACTATATGTAAATAAAGTGAACCGTAACATTTTACCTAAAAATTTTTAGTGTCAAAGGACATAAATAGTCCATTCTGTTGTGAGTACAACATGCATATAGTGTATATATACAAATACGGTAATATATTTGAAAGGAATTTGAAAATATGTACGTTTACTATAGTTTGAGGTATGGAGATTTGGTGTTCACAATGTGGCTTTCTTAAATACGTTAACTTAAACTCATATGTTCCTGCAACTCGTTCTGGTGCTTCAATAATAGTAATCATTGAAATACATTAACGTGGTAATTATTTCGTACCTGGGTCACTTTCCAATTCTAGCCAACCTTCTGTCAATCGATTTATATCAACTGGCATTCTGTGTTGAGTTCCAAGTTCAACACTTCGAAAAATTGTACATTCTTCTAGAAGTTTTGTTACACTCTGACAATTAAAGGCGCCATGTTACATCAAAACATATGGCATGTGACTGCATCACGTGGTAAAACAGCCTAAAAGAATTATTATAGCTGTTTTCATTAAGATTTATTTTTTTCGGAATGTATCACTTTGTTTCAACGAATTATTGTTTCATAAATTTCTTCAGCCGATAAGAAGATAAAATTTTTGGATTTAAAAAATTTTTTAAATTAAACGATCGTAAAAGCTTCCACAAAAGTTTATTCATGAAATATTTGCTACAAGTTTAATCTGTCATTTATTAACTTGTAACCAGTTTTTAAATTACATTTGCAGTTAATTCGAAGTGTTTACAATTTGTTTTATAAATTAAAAAAATAAATGAAAAGTAACCTTAATATAAAGATTGACAGTAGCGCGCTCTGTTAACGGTTCTGGTAAAGTCCTTTGAATGGTCGTACATATGTGCATACATACTGCAGCCACGTATGTACGTCATTCAGTAATGTTTTTAATTAGTTGATAGTAAACATAAATTATTAATATGAACATTTATGCAATAACAATCAACTTGTTATTGATTATTCAATTATCACAATGTACATTGTCACCGCCGAAGGGAAAGGGTAGCAAAAAGAGTAAAGGAAAGATTGAGAGCAAGGTACAGGAAATTGAATTACTAAAATTGTTCATAAACTATTTAAACTTCGTTTTATTAACCAATTAGATTTACAGAAAGGCCCTGGTGAACAAGATGTTTTCAGTCGATCATTGGTAGTGAAGAATCCCAAGGCTAACGATATTATACGAGAATCTGGAATTTACTATTCCAACACAACCAACAGACGATTTGCCGGAGATGTTTTAGGATATATCACACCGGTATGTTTATTTATTTATTTATTGAAATTATTCGCAGAAATGGTCAATTACGAGTTTTAAAATAGTCATTTATGTTTCAATATTAACCCTTAAGTAATCTGTCCCAATGGAGTTCATATGCATGATGGCTCCAATAGTCCACTTAAGGGTTACGCACGGTTAATTGACAAATATTATTGTTACTGTCTTGATTTTATTAGGCAATATTTAGGAAATAAATATTTACTATAATCTGTACTTTTTTCAGTGGAATAACAATGGACTTGATGTTTCTAAAATATTCCATGGGAAACTTACAATGGTATCGCCAGTATGGTTGGCATTTCCTGAAGGCAATGCACCTAGTTATAAGTTATCCACTCATGATGTCCAGAAGAGATGGATGAAAGAAATGAGAGCAGCCAATAATGCAAAACATCAAATGAAAAGTAATATACGTTGAAATAGTAATAATAATATAATACACTTTTCTACAGTCCTTATTTTGTTTTAGTCTTGCCAAGAGTACTGTTCGAACACTGGTCAATCGATGATATCATTGGACTATACAGTGATACTCACAAACTGACAGATCTCATGTCTTCTCTTGTGGACACTGCTAAGGTGAATATACTAAAATAAATATTAAAAGAATTGTCCTAATAAATGCATTATTCTGTTTCAGGCTTTTCACTTTGATGGCTATGTATTGGAAATATGGAACCAATTTGTACTAACAGGTGTGGAAGCTCAGATCGTGGTGTCAATAATTCAATCGGTTGCTCAAAGGCTCAAGGAGAACAACTTGAACACAATCCTGGCTGTTCCACCATCGAGAGGGTGAGTTACTTTTCTTTTATTTCTCATTGCAGCTTTTGTTGCACTGGTGGATCGGTGTGAGTGAGTCTCTCTGATCTTCCAGTCCAAAGGTTCAATTGTTCAACAAGGATCAGTTTGACCAACTGTCTCCATACTTGCAAGCTTTCTCGTTAATGACTTACGACTATTCGAGCATTCAAAGGCCAGGACCTAATAGTCCTATTGATTGGGCCAGGGAGTGTGTGGAATTGTTGGTGCCCGTAAAGGGCCCAAAACGGGCACAGATATTGCTAGGTCTTAATTTCTACGGATACAATTACACGCCCGAGGGCGGCGGAGCCATATTAGGCTCAGATTATCTCAAACTTCTCGAATCCTATAAAGGGAAAATTCAGTGGGATGACAACAGCAAAGAGCATTTTTTCGAGGCAAAGTAAGAACACTGTTCATTTCATCCTGATCTAGAATCAGAAGCATGGATAAGCTAGTATTATTGGAAAAGCTACTTTGGTTCAGGCTGAAATCGTTTCAGGTCATCAGGAGTCAGTGGAATTGTCTTTTATCCCACGTTATATTCGATTATGCAACGACTGGATCTTGCCGCAGAGTTGGGCACAGGTATATCGATTTGGGAGCTCGGTCAGGGACTGAATTATTTTTATGATTTGTTATAAATATTTTTATATTCAACAGAAATATATATGAGATTAGACAAATACAACGGCAGTTACCAAATACCATTGTTACAGTCAGTTTTTCTAATAATATAAATATCTCAAGGAGGAGCCCGGTTCAGAACGCTAAAAATGCGGTGATTTTGACAACATTTTTTTAAGAAACTGTGAAGCAGTTCTTTTTAAAACTTCTAGAGTATGAACTAATTTTTCCTTTGAAAAATGTTTGGTAGGAAAGAATTTTTTGAAGTCAAGAAACGGGGCTCCACCCTTAACGATCACGCTAAATTTAAAAGTCTCTAACGTCTTCATACTACTTTATACATGCTCCATTAGGTATTATCATATCGTTATTATTGTTCTTCGTTATCTCTTGCTGTCCTTTCTCTTTCATCGTCATCATAGACTGCGGTCCGCCCACAATATTGTACATCAAAGCCCAGCATGACTTTGCAGGCAGTAAACTATCATAAAAAAGATATCAGTTCTCCATTCACACAAGTATATCGAACCGTGTTACGAGCAATCAACCTTACAATTTAAGCGGTAGCAGGAACCTAACTGCCTCCGGTATTAAAACTACTGTTTGATTTACTAATATCCCAGATACAACTTTCTCAGCCACGTATTCGGGCTCCAACATTTGCGTTACTCTGCAAATCACAAATATTTACAAGGAGGCCGGCAAATTTGGTTTCAGTTTAGCTAATAGTTACCTAGGTTTCACTCCTTCAAACATGCCGGTGTTAATGTAAGAGGGACACACCAGGGTCATGTGAATCCCATCGTAGCCGTGAACCTGAGCATTATTTGTCGCATATCACCAAGTTTTGCAGTCGAATTAACATTTGAAAATTATCCTTACTTTAAGTTCGGTATAAAGACTCTCGTGGTAACCAATAGTCGCAAATTTGGTAGCGGAATAGTCGGTACACTTATAAGTTCCCAGAAACCCTGTGATGCTGGAGATAGTCACTATGTGGCCGTAATTGTTCTTCATCATGTCCTTCAAGAACGCTTTGGTAATCTATCGAATAGGAAATATTAAATTCGCTGCATACGTTATTTATGATGCAACAATGTTTCATTGTACTTGCCCAATAGTGCGCAAGTATGTTGATTCTGTAGGTACGCTCAATTTCTTGGTCGGGCAGATTCAGCAGCGTTTTTCCCCATACGTAACCGGCATTATTTACCAACAAGGTCACCTGTTGAATAATGTAGAGACACAAAGAATGCAAATAATAAGGATGGAAGATTAAATTGTGCGGGACTTTTGGTAACTTACAGAGCCTACTTCAACTTGCACCGTCTTCGCAGTTTTGTACACTGCCTCTCTGTCCGCGATGTCGCAATGGTAGCTCCAACATTTTCCACCAGCCTCCGTTATTTCTCGAACCGTGTCGTTCATAGCTGCACACAGAAATATTAGTCGTTTTATGAGAGTAATCCTAAAATAGCTAATCAATGGTAGTTTCGTCGACAAAGTTTGAAGATCACTGGTAGAAATATGCTCGAACTTGCCGGAAGTGTTGACGTCCCAAATAACAACGTGAGCTCCTAGTTTGGCCAGGTTCTTTGCAATTAGACTTCCGACGCCACCTGCACCCCCGGTGATCAGGGCGACCTCCCCTTTCACAGACTTCGCACGGAAGCGTTGAGGGACGAATGTCAGCAAAATTGCCTCGATTATGTAAACGATCGTCATCCCCGCGAACAATAACAGGTCGTACATTAAGGTTGCCCATTTCGGAAGCGCCATTTGTCACTCCAAGCTACCGGACCGTAATTTAGATTAAATAAAATCTACCTGCAAGTTGGAGACCATCCGTGTCAAACTCAAATTTTACTCGGTTCATTTAACCCTTAACGGACGTCAGATATTCAGGCCTAATGTATAATGTCACGTCAGAGGTGATTTACGGCCGTTAAGGGTTCAATTCGAAACACTCAATACATACTCAAATCTTGAGTAATCCAAATTGCAAATTCAAATTTCAACCATTCGATTGAAATCAAAATCTTAAAAACTCGATAAAAATAGTGATTGAAACATCCGATTTAACTATAAATGTCAACGGTCCGATTTAAATTCAAATTGTACCGGTCTAATTCAAATTCAAATCTGAAGCGATTCAAATTCAAGTGTTTGCGATCCAATTTTAAATTCAAGACGAGTTTGGCTAGTGCGATCGAAGTTTTCTCCGTTTATGCGAAAGCTGATACGTATTTTCTCACGAGGTTGATGAGAAAATATTGAGAGAATGGCTGCCAGTGCGGACGGTTTTAAGGAAAAGTGACCGCTGTTTTGTTTCTCCATTTACAAAAGATAGAAACAACCGCTACGCGACTTTCAACGGTAGATACAAATTGACGGGATTACGGTACGCGGACAGAAGTGGTTGCACCGGTCTACGATCGAGCCTGGGATTTGCGGTTGCCGGTGTTATTAACCACGGTCGATGCACCAAGACCCTTTCGCGCCGATGCAGCCATGGATGCAGCGACTGTAGAATTTATTCTACGCTCGTTCCCGGGACACGTCAGATTGAATATTTATCGAATCTATCATTAGCGAAGAACATCCTTCCGGGACGGTTTATAGAACTCGCCAGCCGAAATACAGACGCTGCTATTTCTTTTGTCTTCCATCGACAGAATTTTCAAACAATTTCCCGAAAAATTCGTTACAGTTTCTTGTACATGCTCGTGATATACTATAAAGTGGAGCTTAGAGATAACATCGGCACTTGTTGCAACAGGAGAAAGCAGCCACGAATATGGAAAGTTTTATTTGAACGATATTCGAAACCGTGTAACAACACTTTGCTTCGACACTGTCTTATTACAGTGATCGTTACTGGGATCGTTTGCCTCTTTAATTGGAATTTTGAATTAAAATCGTAGCGGTAAAGTTCTAATTTGATCTGTAACGGTGAACTGCAGTTTCCAACGGTAACGTACGGACTCGATTTTTAACGGTAAATTATGAGCGTACACTGATGGACGAAATGATAAGGCAATTCAAGATTTTTGGGTATGAACATCTATTTGTACATATATGTGGAAAATGAATATGCAACAAAACAAGGTAGTGGTTTTGACGTAATGTATGAAAGAATCAAATAAATTGTTCGATCTATTTGTTATATATATACAAAAAAAGAAGATGAAATTTTGTGTGGACAAAATGGTAAGGCACTTTGAATACGAAATAACAAAAGCATTAAAATTAAAATTTGGGCAATTTTAAACCTTTACATTTTTCGTTTAGAAGCAGTTTTTTACTATGCAAGCGATATGCACAGTTCCATTATCTTGCTGAAAGTTTTTTCTTGTTGTTTGAGCAAATTTAAATAGACAATATTGTTCATAAGTCCTTGAATAATTTTTATTTTCGCATTTCCTCTATAACCGACGTGTATCCATATCATTACTGTACTATCACTACATTGTGGAAATACTATTAATGGCGACATTATAGCAAATCTCATGCGTTTTAACTAGCTTGTTTCTTGAATACTTTTTTTACTGTTTTAATGGATACGTTAACTCCGCAATTCACTGCAATTTATCGAAGTGTAAGTTCAGAATTCGATGCTTTCCTCAAAATTAATCTTTTTCCCTTGAAAAAGTGGTCTTCCACTTCGATTTCTGTTTCCCATATTTCTCGGAGTTTTGTAAAAAGTTTTGTGAACACACAGACTTCTTAGTTTTTTTTTTGTAATTTGGACTTGGTTTTCTCCGTTACACTTTAACTGGAGTATTATAACAAGTAATTTCTATACGATAGACTTGCACAGAACTGCACACTTCAACGTGTTCCAACAGACTAATTCAAGTGCGTTAACATTTTATCCACTGGAAATATCAAAATAATGAACTTCAAAGCCACGGTACTCCGTTTTTTGTTTGCCTATACTAGTACATGGCCCTGAAAGGGTGTCTCTCGTTTATAACGTAGTTTACTATTCGTAACTTTAAGATTTTACTAAATACATATGAAATTTCTTATGCGTACGTCGGTGCTTTATCATTTTGTCCATTAGGGTAGATACGATTAATCGGAGCAATGGTCGCACAAGAGCGTTCATAGCGAATCGTTACTTACCGGGCTCCGTCCAATCACCAAAACACCACTTATCGACACTGATCGACTCGTCACCGAGAATTGCTATTATTTATTACCTAGTAGTCGGCACCTTGAACTATGAGAGAAAACTGTATAAATCGTTGTTTATGGAGCTCGAAGCAGGTTGAGGTTGGCAAAACAGTTCTCAGACAGTCGCGTGTCTGTTCAAAGACCGGTGTTGACTGACACTGAACCTCGGCTATGCGTTCGAAATGCAAGTCCGGACGGTGTTTTGCCGCCTAACTTTAACCAATGGTACAGTGGCGTACACGAGAAATGCTGTCTAAGATCTCGTGAGAGAGAAATTTGTTCGATATTACGCTTAATTATAAGTTAGTTTATAAAGTCGCTCGCCACGGTCTATTAATCTTGACTTAGACAGTAATGACAAAGTAACCCGAGGATATCTAATCATGTTGACATCATTATGCAGCTGGTTCCATTGCGTTACGAGTGTCTTGCTCGCCAAAACTGATAGCTTGTGACATTGCTGTATCAGCAATTCTCGAGTTTTCCATCGATTGAACCATTGGTACCCATCGTGTATACATCCCTGAATTTACTATAGCCGACTATAGTGCAAAGCGCATTGGGGACTCGAGGCTGGTACCTGATACCCTAGAAAAGACCTGTACCATTTCATGGTGAAAGTTTCCTTGCCATTCTGCTACAATCTTCCTCGTGCTATCTTATTTTATTACCGAATCTGCGATCTGGATAAAATAGATTTTTAATACAACATGAAGCTAAGAAAAAGATGCAGGTGCTTTACAATGATTCGCATAGTCGCTCAAGGGGGGGAGGGCTTGAAAAACAATTGATCAAAGTCTTTCACGTTTAGTTTCTGAACTCTGCCATTCGAGTATAAGTTATGCTGATCAACGATTTAAGCGCTGTCGGTTGCATCGAAGATTGAATTTTAACTGTGAAAATCAAATTCCAACGGTCACATCCGAATTCAAACCTTTACCAGTTTCATTGGAGTGAATATCCTAAGGTTTACATTGAAATTCCAATCTTAACGCTTAGATTCGAGTGAAAATTCGAACGGAGACATTCATATTCAAATTATTGCCGACCGAACGTTGCACCGGACATGGTTTTATGCTGCAATGTCCAAGTTAGAGTCGCGAGGGTTCGAGGATAAGTCGGGCTAATCATTTCGTTTGAATGAAATTTCTTTGTCGCACAGTCGTCTCCCCGTTACTTAGTGATTAAAATTCCTTCCCCGGTATTACCAAATCCGTAAATGCAGGAAGGCTCGGCATTACGGAAAATTGCACGCGAGGTCATTGATTCGCAATCCATCGGTGACCGCGCGGTTCTTTTAGGTAGAAAGTTACGAGATCCAGCGAATCCTTGCGTTGCGCGCGTGTGCAATACAAATACGCTGTTTGATTGTTTCATCTTGCGCAACTGTAACGGAAATTTATTCGCCGGCCGCATGCCGGCTGAATTTCCGCGTATAGAAGATTATCGAAAACCATGATCTCCCCACCCGGCACTTTCTACACACATCATTTCAATTTACCTTCGAATCGCGACATCATCCTCTTGCGGTTTGTACGATTGTTCGCGGTGCAAGCGACGCGCGACTATTGTCAACAGCTTCTTTACGATCATAAGTTGGTTAGGGCCTACCCGTTGGACTACTCGGTATAGCATCAATCCCAGTAGAAGACCAGCAAGTTTGAGCATGCAGCTCAGAAGTTAGATGAACGTCCTTTGCCTGAAATTCCGTAGAAATCGAACATTTTGGGTTCAGGACGCGGCCAGACCGCAGGAGATGAAATGATTAGCAGCTCGGTGAAAGGATGACGTTCAAGATCTAGGTCGGTGACACTCTTCCCTTGCGAACAACTAGAAGTATACCCGAAACAAAAGTATTGCACAGGCATCCCTACTCCGTACTTGATTTCTAATTCCCAAAGAGAGTGGAAGAGACTTCCTGCGCCATGTAACGTCGCCTTCCTCGTTCTTTCGCAACGCCTAATGGTCAAGACCTCCTATCGGAATTGGACGTATCCACGAGTTCTCGTTTTTTTTTCTCAACAAGAATGCGACGTTATCGATGTTCACCGAAGACAAGGCCTCAAAGTGACATGTTGCACCGACGAATCCGCGGATCGTTTCATTAGATATGCATCCCGTCGCTCCCCGTAATGAATCGCGGTTGCATCGATGAATAAATGAAAGATAAGTATTCTTTATCGGAGTTCTTTCGAGTCAGCAGGACTAATAAATGTCGCTGTCGTTTTCGGTGTTCAAGGATCGACGTGGATCGAGTCTTTAATGAGTATCCTATCAAGAAATGTCCGTTTCCTGAATGCTAGGTGATCGGTTCTGCTATATTCGACGCCGATTATTCGCAAGGCATATTGTCACGTAATTTCCTTTTACGGCTCTCGTGAAAGTAAAAAAGGAATTATTGAAAATCAAGGTGATGTTGGAGTCCCGAGTGGAAGCCGATCGATTCCGTTAGGGTTTGTGCTGAATGCTTATTTCCTCGCAAAATTTCACTGAAACCAAAAAGGAACTGTTAGAAATTAATCGGCTAGATTTTCCGCCGTTTTCTTACAAAACATCTCGTGCGTAATCTTCTTCTTCTGTTGTCGGTTTTAAATCCAAAAAGGGACTGTCAACAATTATGCAAACAGTGAAAGCGACATTGTGTAATTTTTATACGTCCAAACAAGAGATCGACGTTGCGATATCTAGCGAGATCAAGTGGCGCATTCGAGAACGTGCTATTAACGAGAATAATTTCAAATAATTTCAAGCACGAGCGTAATTTCAATGACCGATGTTTGAAATTGCGCATCAATCAGGCTTACAGCACCGGCAACTCCATCTGTCGGAAAAACGCAAACGTTGCAACTGTACCGACATAGTTGTTTGAAATTTGTCACGCGAAGGAATTGATATAGGACAATTTTAACCTCGATTAAAATTTTAACAGTCGAATTTGAATTCGCGAGAATCGTATTTACAGCAAATTCGAGCGACAATCTCCACGATCGTTTGTGATTCGAAATTCGAATTTAACTTTATAATGGCGGATTTCGAGTTTCAATGGGTGACGAATATAAAAATGACGCGCGAGATTAATCAATAAACTTGGAAGTTTTGCAATAGGGTCTATGGGAGTGAATAGGCGAGAGAGGAGGCTTCAGCAGTGTAAATATTTGTACGTTTACGTATTTGCATATTTAGTAACCGTCTAGTGGAGCAAAAAAATCGAGGACCATTCAACTCGACTTCGGCCAACGCGAGTTCCGGCACGAAGGTACTTAACACCGACAATAATTTCTTAACTTTTTAAACACTCGGTGTTTTTTCCTCGAGGGTCGTTTCCTACTGAAAAATTCAATTTCACAACGCGTCCTCTTCGCTTCCGCTATCCTCCGTCGCGACTTCATGCTCTTAGCATCGAATGTAAATTCAGGTGCCAATGGTCAAGTTTCAATCGAAATTTTGACCGTCGAACCTCAATTTGCGCCGTTGAGCCGTGCATTAAAATTACAACGATACCGTCGAAATTCAAATCGTAATTGTGAAATTCAAGTCGCGACGGACGAACTCAAATTAGAAATCATTTAAATGGTAAGATCTCAACGCTAAACTTACAAGCGACGAATGTTCGTCGCTCTATAAGAATAATAAGACTCAATTTATTTCGACTTGCAACAATCTTTATACTTGGATTAAGAAATTGATTCGACCATTTTCTATGGAAGAGTCTTTACAGTTTCAGCAATTTTAAAATACAAAATGTAAGACTGTTCATTTTGACCGACTTGTAAGTGTTAAATTCTGCGATGATTTGAACGAATGACGGATGCGGCACATGGCGCATTCGGTAATAAATATTCGAACGGCCAGCAGGGAATAAAAGGTCGATCGCAGTCACAATAACAGGCAAAAAGGGAAAACTTTCTAATTGCAAGTAGGTTATTGCGAAATCTCGTTTATTTTTACTGATTTTTTGCCACTCAACGTCAGAGGAGGTAGGCTCGGGACCGTTAGCGTCCGATTTGGGATCCGGCGTGATATCAGCTGTCAGGACCTCGGCGATCAAACGATTTGAATGACCGGCTCACTTTCACTCATAGAGCTGCCCTGGAAAGCTGCCGATGTCATTGGGAGACAGTCTGTAGCACTGCCAGGCCGCCCGAATCGCCACAAGTGAGATTTCTCGTGTTCAAGTTCACTGGTTCCGTGACTTTCGATCTCCTCCGGATTTTCGCTGCCCGAAACACGCCTCAACGTCGCTACGACCTGCATTTGAGAAGACCGTACCTTGTAGATCAAACGGTCGTAATCGCGGATAGAATAACGTCTCCAAAACAGTAGCTTTCCAAGAACTCAACGGGTGTATACTGCAAATACAGGACGGAAACTGTTGCAAGGTTCCGAACCCTGATGGAGCAGGAACCGGTTTTGGTGATCTCGGATCTCCATCAGCCTTCGATTCTCCCGAGGTGAGCCGGTGTCTTTGACCAACGCGAATCCTAGGATCCTCGCGCGTTACACTCGGATCTCTTCGATGAAACGATGCGAGTGCAATTATCCTTGTATACGGATGTATTTTTTAAAAGCGGAATTCGCAGTCCACGATTGCGAGCGACGACGCGCGTGCCGGGAATATCTAGCCGAGAAATTGTCTTGCAACCAGAACAGGTTGCGAATGGCGATTAGATACTTCTGTATCACTATGCAAAGCCATTTTTAGGTTACGCTTTGCTGTAATGTTGTACCGATCGCTTGGTTCCTCGTGTGTCGGTTGAAAATTGCCAGCAATTTTAATTTAAGCGAAACTTCTACGAAATTGATTCGAGCTGGAACTCGAACTAATTCGAGGCAGAAAACTATTCGAGTATGTTAATTGGAACGTGGTTTGTTGGTGCAGCTTACTCGACCCGTTAAAAAGTCTTCCATCCTCTACGTCTAATCGACATTACTGCGACGTTCATTAAGCTTTAGTAATTGCTTACTAAATTTATTACAAACATAGATACAGTCTTATTTTATGCACTGAGCAAATTTTTATTAGAATTTTGTTAAAAAGATTTTGTTAGAATGTTTCGCTCACCAGAAAATTGTACGGATTTATTGAAACGTTGGCTTAGACAGTTTCTAAATCAATTAACTATGAAATAAAAGATATGTAAAAAAATTAAGCTCTCGATCTCTATCAGATTACAAGATTAAACCCTCTATCTGCGTGATACATTAAATTTCACCGTCTTCTTCCTGATGGTTTGACAGCGAGAGTCGAGGCAAGAATAATCTGCGAAAAGCTCCGACTATTAATATTCCGCTTGGAAATCTACTCTCTCCGTCGAGTCGCGTCGACGAGCTCTCGCAGAAGACGTTGCTAGATCGCGAGCATGACCGTCGGTCGTTTTGTATCGGCGCGCCCTGCGTTCTAGATCGTAAATTGCAGAAACAACGAGCTCTAATGATCCTGGATGGCAGTGGGCGACCACGAGGCCCAACTTGTTGCACACCATCGGCTGTGCTCCACCGATTAGCCTACGAATTTAGGCTAGGAATTCGGAGACTTTTGTCGTTTGAAATCCTCTTTGCAATCCTTTGCCGATCTTTGGAATTTGCGGCTTGTACATCTCGAACATGTAGCTTAGTTGGAGAATTTTTTCATCGAATATTTTGTGGTTTTCATTGAAAATCTGTGTAAAATAGGAATAGTTAGCGCATCATTGAAACGATTCCAAAGGACGACAATCGATAACAAATTCTTCCAAACCCAACTGTGAATATTAATGCTTTATGTATGAGTCTTACCTCTTTTTCATCATTTAATCGTAACAAAATTCAGGCAACCATCTATAAATGCATCAGGAATAAGATAAGCTGGTGAAAGTGAAGATTAAGGTTTGCTGTTGGAATATTGCTGCTGCAAAATAATGATATCATCGTACTTACAATTGTAATTATACAGGAAATGCTCATGGGTATTAGTTGATCTAGGAAATCGGTTCTGTAACTATTCGGATCTATGGATTAGTATTCAAAGACATTCTTTCGAACCTTTTGTGCTTGTTACTTGCCTCGGCTGCTGCATTTGAAGGGTGTGGCAAAAATTCTGTCCCTATATCTATATATTTATATTAGGTCGAGTCATAAATAACTTCCCTTTTTTATCAGACATTTATTTCGTTTATTTTATTTTTAGTCTTTTTTTACCTATTTATTACCTATTTAGTGAAAGCAAAAGCTCGTTTGTATCGGTGACTCGTAGTGGGTAGATACAAACAATAGATACTACTTATTTATGACTCGACCTAACATTTAGCTGCTTTATAAACAAGGTGTAGCGGCCAGGTGTCTACCATGTCCCGGAAAAACCAGCTTTTCAATATATTCATAATATTCTGTAGTTTTTACTCTGACATAGTGCGAGCTGGTTTACGATAGGGTTTGCCACATGTGGCAGCTAGGCTTACGTTTTCGCCAGCGTGCATCTTTGGTTGGGGAAGAGTACGTCTACCTCAGGTACACGCATGTACATTCCTGATAACCGGCCTCTCGAAGTCGCGACCAGACATTGCCGTCTCAACGTTTTCCCGCTGAACGACTTCCACGGACATTCGGTTGTCCTTGTCCAACAGGACATGCTTTCCTTTTCTAAGAACAGAAATAAGCAGCTCTCCAAACTCCGGAGGCGTCGGAGACGCTCCCTTCTCCGTGTAGACACCTTAGAGCCCTGATGAGTTCATCGCGACGACAAATCGTGACTTCGAGTCTAACCTCGTACTCTACATATTGCAAAGTATCTTACTATAGCACCTATGCTTCTATAGCACCTATAGCATCATAAAGGGCACTTTAATTTAATATTCTATATATTTTACCAGTTTAACAAGCATATTAATTGCAAAGCTGAACAATAAAATTTACATTAACTATTCAAAATTTGTTCCTTCTGCTTCAATATATTTTCGGAGCCTTTGTCGAAGAATATTCATGACTGTCGCACACTCGGTTGTTGTAAATTCGTTCCACGCATTTTGTGAAGCTAGTTTCAACTCGACTTGAATGGTCGGTGGGAGATCTTCTACCTTTAATAATAATAATTTAAAAAAAAACATAAAGAATTTAAAAACAAGATAGATTTAGATGATTGGATATTTGCAAAAAAAAGGAGCGTTTTTCGTAAGAAGACATATTTTCCTCCGCACCCTGTATATGCATATATGCACATTCCAGATCAGACAGTTATCTTAGTACCTCATAACAATCAGCATAAGCGCTTTCAATATACGTTTGAAATACTTTTCAAATTCAAAGATTATGAAACTATCCTAGATCCATATTATCTCCACATTATCTCAATGATTTCAAAGAAACGATCCATTCAAACTTCTTACATATCGTAAGAAGTGATAATTGTCAACGCAAGGATACACTCATCTATAGAACGAACAAGGTTTCATGGTATTCGATGAATAATGTAGCGAAACATCGTTGCAAGTATTGAAATAAAGAAATGAAGAACAGGTCAGCAGAGAAGGACAATGGATCGAAGGAGAACCCGGCGGATCAATGACTGGCTGGCCATGGTCGACCTGTACTCCTCAATTAGAAGTTTTCACGCGCAAGATTACGTGTCCCACTAATGTCACAATCGCAGCCATTAATTCCTTTCGCAGATAGGAAGGAAGACGTACGAAGTAAAGCAGGACAATTGTCCGATCTAACCCTGGAGAAAAAGAGATCGCGATCCCTTCAGGTCACTCGTGATGCCGACTTTTATTTAAGTATACTAAGTATGAATATTATTCCTTCACTTTGAAGTCGGTGTAAAATTCTGTCGCCTCAAAAATGTGAGCACGCAATAAATATTTTTTCTAAGAAATTAATGTAATCGGAAAGCATCTGATGGCAATGGATTAAAATAGAAAAGTTGAATTTGTAGTCGGTAAAAAGCCTGACGTGTGGCGCCGTAGGTCATGGTGGTGTACCGTAGGGCAATTTCGCGGATACGAAGACGATCAACACTCGAGGTAGCAAGATGATGCAGAAGGTCGAAGAACACCGATGGAGAACCGGCGCGGCGGGACGGGTGGTTGATCGATGCACGTGCGATTACCGCAGCCGGCCGTCTAACGCTGTTTGAGCGTGTTTGTCGACTGTCGACCGTCGACCGCTGGCTGTCGACTGATGCGCGCGGCTGTTACGAAGATCGTCGAGAGGGTAAAGGCGTACCGAGCAACCGTTTCATTCAGTATACCTACGACCGTACTGCCGGTAAGACGGGTACCACGATCCGCGGACGACTTTCGCATAGGTGCACACTTTCGTGTACACCTGGCCGTGCCGTGTGCGCAGACCGCCTTTTCCTGTCGTTCCCACGGAATTTCGGATCAAGACTCAGAGTGACCTTGCTCCGGCAAACGCCCCAAGGGATTTTACAGCCACCAGTAAGATTCTCTTACTTTTACCATTTGGATCTGCCACCCGGCCGACTTTCCAACGAGTTCGCCAACGTTGTCCCACCTAGCTGCGAGGAATTCTAGGTAAATCATTTTAGATTGTTCTCATGGAATTGTACATTTTAAGGGACCATTTTCTTTGTTCCACGACGACGACTTTGTTTTCGAGAAGCCTTTATCTGCTCTGTTCGTTGTTTCTCGTGGCTACAGACGTTTTGAGCGAGTTGTTGTTCTACCCGAGGGACCGCTTTCGTTCGTAATGATACCTTACAAGGATCATTTGTAGTCTGACGAATTTTGCTGTTGAGGAGGATCGTCGCTCTCCATTTTACCTCTTCCTTTTATGCTTCTGCTGCTGATATTAGTTCGTTGTTTCACCTGGCTGCAACAAGTTTTAGATAAATCGTTGCATCTGTGCCGGAAGAAGCACCGTTTTCGAAACGCGTCGACAGTGACCGGATTGTTAGGGACTCGTTTGCGGTCTTCAATTTTCCCGAGACACATTTTAGTTTCACTTTTATTTGGCCGGGGTTTCAGATTTCCATCGGGTTATGCAAGAAAGTCGAACTCCCTGCTTTCATGCTCGTAGAAGTTTGTGAAATGGTAACTTTTCCCCGGTGGTATTTGGTAAACTGCCGACCAGTTTCCTTGTCTGTTTATATGCCGGTAGTGTTCGCGGTATTTTCTGAGGCTTAAGAAAAATAAACGCGGAGAGCTTGAATCGATTGAGTCATCCTATTTATCGATTTTCGATTAATGACACAAAATTAAATAAATTCGCGTGGAGTGAAAAATAATGCAATGCAAAAACGAAACGTCTCCGGAATATCGCGTCTTCTTTCGGCACACCGTAGACGAAGACCTGCAAAGTACTCGTAAATTGAATTCACGTATTAATGTCACGAGCCCGAGCATTCGCAGAGTGAGTCCAAATCGGAACTTGACAGGCTAAAATCGATATAAGTAACCATTTTCAAAATTTATTAGAAGTATCATTGAAACCATCGAAAAACTTAATAATATTAATAGGTACATGGGAGTATTCGTCAGTAAAAGTTTCCTATCAAAATGTTGCATTTACCTGTTGCTATTCAAACAATACACTATCCTTTCTAATTGTATTGAATCACTTTATTATCGAAAGGAAACATCTAATATTTCTTATTTCAAGCAGAAATTCTTAAAGACTCAACTCGGTCTTTACGAGTTGTGTATTGAAATTGATTCTATTTTTTGTTTACTCGTTCCCGAGCTAATCTTGTTCAATTTCAATTAAAACCTGGACGCGTCAGAACATTTATAACATTACGGTCCACTCTGATGCGTCTCGGACGCCTCGGAAAGTGGTCCTCGTTTGTGATTTCATTTCTGATTTCACATCGAGCCTCCCTCGATCGATCCTCGTGAAAGTCTTCCGCCAAAATCGGCGCCGACATTTGTCCGCCTCTGAGCCGACCGAAGACTCGTTCCCGATGCACGACTCTTATCTCATTAAAAAAGATAGTACTGAAATCTTCCTGAAGGAGCGAGAGAGAATCGAAGAGAACTGCGAGACACGTTCCATAATTGGCATCGGTAGCCAGCGAACGTTAAAGTGCCATTTGATAGCGACGATTTCGCAATCGACAAACGATCATCACTGCTACTTTGCTAGGGGATAAATGAAATTAATTGTCTTGAGAATGGGACTTTCGACGAGCCTTCAGTCGCTGCTCACCGAACTGTGCACAGTCTTTGCAGTCTCCTTGAAAATTCGCTACTAAAATGTCTATAATAATGAAATCTTTCCCACAAGCATTTAAAACTTATGATAGCAAACGCTCGAGCAAAATAGCCTCACTTGTCCAGGTTTAAATTGTACTTGCAGCTGACAAAGTGCTTCGCCATTAAACAAAACAACAATTAACAAGAATACAGTCATTCGAAGAACAAGTTCTCGCGGAACTCGATAATCAGCGGACGGAAAAATGGGGAACAGTAAATTTATCGTTCGCTGTCTCCGTATTTTGCATTTACGGGCGAAGTGTCGCGATGCGTTAAACATTCGCAAGAACGGTGTAACCCGAAGTGCAACCGAATTACGAATTTAGCAGCGATATATACGGCCGTAATCTCTCGTCGATCGTGAAGATCGATTCGCCAAGGACACGGCAGGTTAGAGCGCAGTGAAAGTCAATCAATTTAGCCATAGGCTGCGAAGTTGTGGAGTCCACGTTCCAGAAACCGCGGGCCGCAACGGCTGCGTCTGCTGCGTCGGTTGCAAGCATGCCGACGATCGAACATTCGCGCAAAACTTTGTCAACAGGAACGGAAAGACAGAACGTTCTCGATTAGGTGATGTTTAACGATCGAGATGGCTGAACGGGGATCGAAAATGCCCGTAATTAGCGTAGATCGCTCGTGAATCTGACGGGTCGTGTCCAGAGTCATGGACAATTACCGGTGGCAATTTTCATGTCGCGCGAGCTCACTCGTGTCCGAAGACACTGTTTAACGTGTCACTGTGTTTTCCGGTCATTCTGCTAGCCCTCGGTACCATAACTTCCGACCTGTGTCGAAAAACACGGCAGCTTTTCATCGAATCGAAATACGATTGACAACATCAAATTTTATTCGTAATTTGCAATATAATTGTCAAATGGAAATTTGTTTCTCTCTGCATTTGGCGAGTCTACGAACATTTTCGAAAATTCAGACGCAGCTTTTAGTTCTCCGGAGCTCTTGAAAAATGTTGAACTCGTGGAACAACTGTTGACGATTGTTAGAGTATAGCTTTATCGATTCGCGGTGCTTGGAATGTTTAGAAACATTGTAGAATACAAACTTGATTAAAACCTCTTATTTCTGGAGGAAGTGGTTTTCTATAATCTCTAATGGAAAAATCAATCGAGTACGAGTTTATTTTCTCCCATAAAGACTGGGAAGATTTTTAAAATTGATAGCAGGAGGCAAGATTGGTAAGTGAAAAATATTTACTAAAATCGTTTATCGAAGTTGTCCGTTTCCCTTCTTCGATTCCGGTATCACCGCAATTATTAATGTTTCGCTAATTACGAAAGTGATTCGGCGCTGAAAAAATAAAGATACCGAATCGCTGTTTTCGCTTCGTCTTTCCCTTTTTCTCTCTCTCCTTTTCTCGAGTATTTGCTATTTTTCCATTCGCAGAACACGATTCTCGTTTTTCAAACGATGTTTACACGAGTCATCTTGCCCCTCCGATTTGCGTGCGACAGTTCGTCGTCATTAAGAAAATTGTTCCTCGCGCGTACATCTATTTTCCACGTAGTCACTGTCGCGCAGTTTTTTTCGAAATTACGGCTGCCTAAAAAAGCGTAATTATTAACCCCTTGCCATACCGCGAGTCTCTGAAAAAGCCGTGCCAAACTTGGCCGTCGGAATGATCGCGGGAAGAACCGAGCAGCGGAGCTCGAGTGGCGCAATTTGAAACACGACACCTTACGACTAAGTTACATCCCGCCCTCGTATTTACTTCACACGAGGGAAACCTTTGAATATTTAAATAAATTTGAACGGCCGAACGTAACACTATCCCCTAGATAACACGTTGCTTATACGGGGACATATAATCCCATTCAAGAGAACCAAGAATGGGTCTGAGCTGACCCGAGATTGGGATCACGAGTCAGACTCGTGATATTCATGTTTGGCACGAAAGTCGATCACGAGTCAGACTCGTGATATTCATGTTTGGCACGAAATGTCGATCACGAGTCTGACTCGTGATATCCATGTTTGGCACAAAATTTTCATCACGAGTCAGACTCGTCAAAGTATGGCAAGGGGTTAAGTATGCGGAAATAAAAATGTTCGACGTCGATTAAGAGGCGTGGTTCGATCTGCGTTCGACACAGTTTTTACTAAAAATAGCTTCCTAATCGCTGTCATTAGATCGCAGAGCCCACGGTAAATTGTCATTTTCATACGTTTAGTCTATGAATGTTTGAATAATATATAAACTTCTTTGGTGGAGTAGATAAATGCGCGAAGAGTCCAGTCATTATAAATACAGGCGTACCTGTTGTTTTTTTAGTTCGAAATGATTCAAATTTTCACACGAAGACATTCGATGTGTCTTTTTGGCAACAATCGATCCGCGCACACTTTGTTGTTGCACTTTCAATACTCTTCGAATCAGTCGCCTCTAATCTCTGGTGATTCGCACACGCAGACTTTTGTACTTTAAATATTCTTCAAATCAGTGGTCTCCTTTCCTAGATTTAAAAACGGTTTCGTGGATCCACGCAAATTATCGTTGTTCGCGTTCGACTGTCGTAGATCCTGTTGACAATGGCGAAGCCGAATGCAGAGCCGGAAATTGATTGCGCCTGGAGTTCTCCGGCTGAAAATTGAAAGTGAATTTCGCGTCTCATTAGAAAGCGAATTGCCCGCCGATGAGATATTCGTGGTTCGTTCGAAACGCGTAACGCTGGGCGCCGTGCCGCGCCGCACCGCGCCGGGAAAATTGCACTGTTACGATACACATATATGTTAATGACCACCGTTTCCCTCTCACTCTCCTCCTACCCGTCATCCTTCCTCGGAATTACAGAGAATTTTACAGGAGCAAACTATCATCGGTCAATCACGTCACAGAACAGGCAACAGCTCCGTGCCGAAAACAACTATTTACTCGGGAAAAAATACTCTTAGCAAGTAAATTATTGGATAAATGTCTGCTTTTAATCGAAGATGACCATTTTGCCTTGATTTTCTGAGAAATGATTACATGGCTCTGGTTCGATGTAATTGTCGTGTGACATTAAAATATCAGATCGAATTGTAATTTTATAATGGAACGATGTTGAAGGAGCGGAGAATTAATGTGTTTACTGATCTAACAACTAAGTTTTTATCGGGATAATTTATTGCTTGGATGCATGGATTGTTTCTTCTTTACAAAAACTATGTGTCTAATTAATATCCTCGACGGAATCGTTTATTTTCTGGCGTCGGCAACCTTTCCTTGTAAATTCTTTTTTGGGATGCTTAAGGACCTCTCTCGATTGTCCACTTTTTACCTAGAGAAGAAAGTGATACGAAATTCGGAGAAAGCGTACACTAGTTTCTACGGCAGCCATGCTCAGCCACGCGAGTTAAAAGAGATTAGCGATTCAATAAATTTGCGGATAAGCGAACACTTTCACTGATATCGCACGAATCGATAACGAAATCAGCTGGTCGTTATGCTCGAAGCGTTGAATCACATAATTGCGCGATTACCAAGTTTATAAAAATTATGCAATTGCCGCGAACCGATCGAGATGGAATCGCTCCGTCCCATCGATTCGTTTCACAGTGTTCTAGACTCTAGACGATTTCTGTGCGAAATAATTAATCGGGTTGGGAGTGCAGCGAAGTGCTAGGCAATCGTTAAACGGAAATGAATTAAAAATACGCTGGAAGTTGTGAGCGAATCGTTTCCGCATTAATGTCAACAGATCTGAAAAACCGATCACATTTGAATTCGAATAGAGAATGCATAAGTAGCAAACATTATCTTTAGCACTAGACAACGTTTGTCATTAAGATAGTGATGATGATCAACGCCTAGAAAAAACTCGTAGCAGTTCAGTTGATCATGGATCTTCAACTCGTTACTCAACTGTAAATGTTTGTGAATCCATTACACTGTATCATTATCATATTTAAATACTCAACCAGCCATCCAGTTGTTTAGAAAAACTAAAATCAGGTGTACATTATTGAAGATCTTATCAAATCGTAAATAAAGTTAGACGTTTATGTAGGCGTAAAGTGCTTCACTGAGGAATTTAAGTATTTGCCAACCTGTTTTCCATTGATTATCTCAAGTCACGAATGTACATAAAAATTCTCGGTGCAGTTATTGTTTACGATCTGCGCTGCGTAATACACTTGCAAACATCTACTAAAAAACACCAACCAGGTTTTTGTGTCTATGACAACAACAGAAAAATGTAATGATGAGTATAAAAAGGCTGGTGTAAATGCTCGGACGATCGATCGAAGGAAATGGAATAACGTAAAGTATTAATTTGTCGAATATTTCCGCATTAATGGCTTGAAAATAATTTCTTTCGTCGGCTACTGTTCAGTTTCGTCTACTGTTTTAAATTCCATGTTTTTCGCGGTTACATAGACGCGCAGTGTATTAAACATTTCGTTGAAAAATCAATTTTTCTGACAGAATAGAAAATCTCTGGACCAAGTGCATAGATCTGTTCTGTTTTGCAAACCATAGGATGAAAGGATAACTAAATTGATGAGATAAGATTAAAGCGAAGTGCAATCAACGCTTTTTCAGATGAGTAACTGTATTAATGAAATTGTACTAATTGATTAAATGGTCCTTTCTTCCAGACGACCGGAAGTCGGCGCCGAAAATCAGCCGAAGATCCAAGTTTTTACCACGGTTTCCGGTTTCGCCTGGACTGGAATTACGATTCCAGCGGAAGCGAGCTCGAAATCCTGGAGACCATGTCGTTTCTACGAGCCGTGGGCGATTTGATCGGTTTCTTGATCCTGACAGTTGTCGCGATCGTCGAGAGCATTGTGAAATCGTGCATCCCCGCGAAGTACAAAATGAAGAGCATCGCCGGCGAGATCGCACTTGTGACTGGCGGCGGAGGCGGCTTGGGAAGACTGATCGCACTTAGGCTTGCCAACCTGGGCGCTACCGTCGTCATCTGGGACGTTAACAAAGCAGGTCAGAGAACCACACCTGTGTTACCTGCATAAAAATATTAATTTATCCGTGATCAAATATCTGTTGCAAAATTGTCCATTGTGTTCTTATAATCGATGTTAGAGCATTAAATTTCAGCAATTTCATTTAAGATGTAATTTAAATGATTTGATTGAAACGATCCGATTGAAAATTAAGTTGAGACGATACGATTGAAAATTGAATTGATATGATTTCTTCCGGGATTGAATCGTAACGATTTGATCTAGGATTTAAAACGATTTTATCCAAAATTTAAGTAAAACGATTTCGTTCAAATTGAATTCAAAACCAAACTAGAACGATGTAACTATGTCGACTTGAATCCTCAATGAGGACATTACATCTAACGAACGATAATGCGAATAAAAAACATTATATCTTGATGTCGAGCAACAGGCTCTAGAATAAACTAAGAAATTATCTGATGACGAACGTTTCGAAAAACCAAGTTGTATCTCGGTAGTCTGAAGCCACGATCGAGAGCTAGTTTGTGTCGTTGTCAATAAAGTTATTATTTCGCATCGAAAAGGCTAATAGTGAACGGTTACACGTGGCCAACGAATTCTACGCATTACGCGATCTCGAAGCCCGATCCGAGACTGATAATACAAGGTTTGGCATTAAGTGGGTGTAGCAATTCGATCGGATTGGCAGGTCAGAATTTTACGTCATTCCGCGGCTGTATATAGCCGAGCGATAGTTGTCCCGAAACGATCGCTGGAACTCCACCTTCGCTCGCCTAATCAGACAGGATAATTGCAGAATAAGCAAACAAGCCGCGAATTTACTCGGCCGTAATGTCGGTGTTGTGGTACGGTACGTGATCCAGAGTAGGCGTCCACGTTGCAGCATTCGGCGCTACCTCCTCGGGGTTATTAATTACTAATTCGACGACGCAATTCGCGCGGATGCGACGCGAGCAAGGAACGAGTACGCGTTCGAGGAAACGCGCGAGAAAAAGAAAGAGGCGATTAGGCTTTCGATTTCCATTTGAAACTGGAACTCGAGAAATTATTGTGGAGGTTGATTGTCTAATTACTCCGTAATTACCGTTGCATACACTTTTTCCACGCGATGCATTAATCTTCTTTTTTGCTAACTACGCAGTTGGCCGTGCTCGGAACTGTTTACAGCTTTGTCCGTTGGCCATGATCGAAGCATTGCGGATGGTTACGCTCTGTCCGAGTTTAAGATGGAGGACAGCTTTGAAATTTAAAAATCGAATGGTTCGAGGGTCGATTCCTACGAATTGGAAGTCGAAGCAGGTCTCGAATGACCATGAATATTGAATGATCATCATCGCGACGGTCTGCGCGATGTTTCACGCACGCAATTACTCGAGTGAACAAGAAGAATCCATTGTCCTCCGTGATCTTGTCGTGCCTCGACCACGATGCGATCGAAAATTACCCATATTTTACTTGAACGATGTCGAACCTTGTTCAATCGTCCTTTGTTATTTAAAAGTATGACTTCTGCGCCGAACAATCATTTGCTGTCATCACAACTGTCGTCAAGAATGGTAAACGATTCTACACATGCGATCGGCAGCGTATTTTCCGTTGTCGCGTCGTTGACAAGTCAACTAATTTTTTAGTTTTGCTCGCCATAAATATCTGTCCGCTCAGTGACTCAACCAGCAAACTCGTTAATTAAGTCGGTCCGCTCAGCGAACTAGATCAACGCCGCCGCGTCTATGAAATTGGAAAATATTTAGCCGCGTACCAGTTCTTAATCGAATCAGTTTCACGATCGACGCAACAAAAGTGCCCGCGGCTTCTGGCTGGTTGCTCGAACTTCGCCTTAAACGGATTAGCGCAGTTATCGCGTCAGAGGGTTTCCTGTTTTATGTAACGGCCTCGATTGCGGTTCGTTATCAACCGCGATCGAGCGTTGTTTTTGATTTCCGTTTCCCCAAGAAAACCATATTCATTACGCTGGATGCGAATTTTCATGCACGCTTGAATACGGTTACACAAATAAAGGGAAAAAGTTCTTTTGCTAATTGAACGATCACTTACAGGAAAAGTGATATGAAAATACTACCAATTTTTGCTGATAGCTCCTACTTTAGATGTTCGCACTTGTCATAATCGAATAGAGATCCGCTGGCTAATAATTACACGATCGATCAAACTGTTTTGAAATTGTAAATTTATGTGCAACATCAACATTACTTGAATCGCAAATGTTTGTATAGATCGATATGGTAATAATCATAATCTAATATCACGATCCTGTTAATTATACGATTATCGCCCCGAATAATTGCCTAGATCTTTAGCGTTACATTGCCTCGCGGCCGTTCTGCCTCCAGTCGACAGCCTAGTCTAATCCAGCACAAGCTTACAATTCAAGTAGAATCCGTATCCATCTTTCGCCATTTACTATCACGGAACGATGATGTCTCAGGCTCAATGAAGTGGTCGCGTGTAAATAGTTTCTGTATTTGATGTAGATCCGCTTCGCATACTAATCGGGAAGAGCTCGAGTGCTCGTGGGCGGCCTCTCGATACGCGTCTCGCGCCGCGCGGCGGTCGTGGCCGGCCTTTCGTCGAATCACCATGTTCATGACCTTCGCTACCGGGAAATAATATAATACTTTTGATGACCGACCTTCGAGCCACACCACCTGCATCTCGGTAATGGTTTCACAGGTGCTGCACACAGAGTCGCTCGGCCGATAGTACATACTCATGTAAATTATTTGCATCGTAGTAACAAGCTGGAAATACGAGACGCTTGGGTTCTAATTACGAGAAACTTTCTACCGTAGTGCCAAGCTCAAAATCGTTGTTGTGAGCTGATTTCGTAGAGGACACGGCCCTAGTTGATACACTGGATAAACAAAACCGTGAATAATTTATTGCAAATAATTTGGCGAACAAACGATCTTGTTACTTATTGAAAGAACAACGGCGGCGAAGCAGATCGCGAAGTTCCTCTACTCGCAGCAGCAAAAGGAGCAATCTTCTTGCGAATGCAATAACAGTCGTGTGCAACGCGGAGGAAGTAAAAATCATTCCTGTAAAGAACGCAGTCTGAAATCGACGAAGATTGAAGGATCTAGATTAAAGGGCGTTGAGGGGGTCGGCCATGACGGAATCGCAGGATTCACCTTATTTCAAACGGTCGAGGTGAACGATTACGTCGACGAGGTGACGTCGAGGTGTTGAGAAACGAGACGTATGGTAATAAATCCGATAAGAATCGTCGGGAGATTAATTGCTGCACGAAGGGAAGACGTTTCGGGTTCACGGGCAAAGGAAGCTCTGCCGCGGAATGAATTTTAAGTGGCCAGTCGACGGTCGCGGCCGGAATAGCGATTGAATACGGCTGCACCGCCGACGAGAGCATTAGTATAGTTTATTGTTTGCAATCGGAACACGTGTCGCCGAAAACGAGAAGGTATATAGCAAGTAGTCCGATGTTTATCTCGTAATTGGGACACCTACTTGCTCGGGAACTTGACCCGTGAACTTGTGTTGCAAGATTTTTAGACACTTTGACGGTCCATTAAGTGGGATTTGTTAGACCAAGATTTCTCTTCGTTTCGGCAACGGGTCTCATAAATGAGATTTAGTGCGGCTGACCATTTTCACTTTAAATTGTTAACGACGACAGCGAGAAATTAGACATATTTGTAGCGAATGTCACGAATTTCAAAACGAATTTACATTAACTGCTCGCCTAAACCACTGATTCGCAGATTTTGTATCAATAGTAGCTTTTTGTTGTTTATTGTAAAATTTGGTTTCGACCCGTATATATAAATCAATTAAATTAAATCAAGTGCAACTCTTATTAAACACAAGGAAGAATATTAACGCAAATTAGGTAACAACACCCAAAATCTCATGTTACGCGTTATGATCCTGAACAACCAGATCGAATCTAGATCGAAGGCGAGCAAGTTGCGTGTCGCACGCTTGTTTGGTCTCGTCTTAATTGCACCGAGCAGTTCGTGCGGATGCTAAGCTGATAAACAGCGTTATATAGTTTCCCTGTATCATTTGATATAATGAAAATTTAACTGTGTTGCCGAACAATGTAATTACACTCAATGAACACGCAAGTTGTTTTCTAGTCTCCGTTCAGACGATTCGAAACTCGATCAACGTTTGATTATTCCATCCAAAAATACGACAATCCACTTGACAAATAAAACCGGTGTAGTTCAAAGAATAGCGAGAAGATTGGAAGACCGGTGAGCAAGAAGTTTCACTCGTTTTGCAACCTCCACGTGGTCAGCCGCAAAGTGGCCCGTATTCAAGGACACGAGCAAGTAGATCTGCTCGATCGACCTAGTAAACTGGTTGATGCTTGCGGGTAAAAACGTAATTTCGTGCGAGCCGTTCAGCCGTCGTTCGGGTCTCGCCGTGTTTTGTTTCGAAGGCTTGACGACACGCATAAATTCTTCTCTTTTCTGGTCTGGGCCAGTAATTGCCGATCGACGAAGAATTTTAATCTGGTCCGCAGTTCATCGTAACTGGGCCAGCTGCCGGTTTTACATTGCATGGAAGTTATTAATAGACTGCCGAAATTCTTTACGCTTGTCGCATCTTTAAACCTTAAGCCTTGAACGATCAAAAATCGCCACCATTTCGAGGTACTTGCAAGAAGATGGCCGCCTATCAAAACAAAATAATATAAGACTCTGAAACTATTTCGCATCTTGTAAAATTATAAATTGAACAAAATACTAGCCAGACATATTTACTGTTCTCTTCCGTGTTATAGGATTCATGCACCATAAGCCCCGTGATTAGTGAAAACTTAATTACTCGCAACGGTGCTTGGAAATGCTTATATTTGTTCGACCGTGAGTTGCGATATAGTGAAAAATGAAGGAATAATAGCACAGCTATTACAAAGACCTAAGATTATGTTCCCCGAGGGGACAGCGAAAGAATTGATGGCGTTCCGAGCTTTCATCGTGCTGGGACGCGAAGAAGTGCCCGACAAAAGGCCAGAAACGAGCGGATTCCAGGTCTTCAGTCAGTCCACCTGTTGCTGCGAGCGATTAATATCCTCTTTCTCGTACCTGGTCTAGAGAGGTCGTGGCAATTCAGCTTGCCGTTCGCTCATGACATTTCGCCGTAACAATTCGAACCCGAGCGTCGATCATCCGACAGACGGTTTTCGCGGCCGCGCGCACTTTTACGTAGAAAGTCGTAAGCCCGGCGAGCGGCTGTTTCGCTTCTTGGCCAAGTGGTACGTGTGCTCACGTAGAATATGAAAGATGTAATTGCGAAAACACTGAATATATATCCTGTTTGGCCGGCCCGCATTCGCGTCCCATCCATTTTCTAGACGCAGCCACGGCCGGGCCGCGTTATTCCTGACTCTGGACGATCTTATCTTCCTCGCGCGATTATCATCCTGCGCGTTTGCAAGAAGATCGGAAGCAAACGGCGCGATTATTAACAGTAATTATTACTTATCCGGTAACGATGTTTTCATCATCTCGCACTATAATCTGAGAAATTTCAACGGTAAAAAGTGGAACTGCAAGAGGAAACTAAAAAGTTACAGGCATAAACATCTCGAAGAGTTGAGCGAGAGTTTCCCCAGGAATTTCCAATATTTCCCTGGAGGAATTCGTTTACGCGATTGAGGAAATTCCTGGCGATAAAATGAGAATTATGTGACGCGTGATATACTATAGGACAGCGACTATAAAAGATTCCTGCGGTGTTGTAAATGGTGAAGAGGATCGAGGGACTCGTCTCGTTTGCATATTATGCAGGATTACGAAACGAGTTCGCAGCGAGTCCTACAAATAAAAGTGCGAAATTGTTTATCGCGAGGTTTCTGTAGGATTTGCCGGTTTGACGACTGACTATGGAATTCAACCTAGCCAACGTAGCATGACCACAAAAGAGAGGGATAAGATATCTTTGTGATCGGATGATTCGGAAGATCATCTGTGACTTAACCCTGATGCTACGGATTATACGATCGAGAATCTGTTTCGAAAGTTCATCGATCCCTGAAACGTTGACCTTCCATTGTCGCTGATTCTCGATTCTATTTTGTGTTTCAGCCACGGAAGAGGCTGTGAGACTCGTACAAGCCGCCGGTGGAAGCTGCTACGGTTACGTCTGCGATCTCTGCGATCGAGAAGATGTTTACAGGAAAGCAGCGCTGGTCAGAACGGAAGTGGGGAAGGTGAGGATTGTATAATCCGCCGGATACTCGAGCTTGCTCCGCAACCTCCGGTCGATGCGATATTTAGCCATTCTGGCTCTCGATAGCTCAACAAAGGAAAGTCAGCTCCCGATTTGGTTTGAGATTAACATACTGGTAACCGGATTGCGGAAGTTCGTGCATTCGCGACATAGAAAAGTGTTCGAGAGTCGGTTAGCGAACGAGCTTCGAGCAGAAAGCAGAGCTTCCATGCAACATGTTTATTCGAAGCTATTAACTCCTTTAAAAATGGCGCAGTCTTAAGAGCTTAATAATAGACCTCCTGCAGGGAAAGTGTTAATGACCGTCTAAAAGGTCTGCAAAAGTTAAAATTTCTCTGTATTTCATTATTTGTTGCACGGTTGATGAACTAATCGACTCGCCTAGCTACTTGAAACAGCAATCGAGAGTTCCGCTAGAAAACTGCAATACCAAGATGACGTTGCACCGCGTTCGATCTCCAACTCGCATACACTTTTCGCGACAGCATTTTCGATATTACGTAAACGAACGAAATAGCAAAAAACGTGTACAGTCCTTCCGGAAGCGAGTACTCCGGAGCAGACCAGCGATAAAGAATAATTGGATAACGATTCGGAATATCTTACGAAGATGACATTGACTGCACACGTACGCCGCGCATTACTTGCATTATCTCACGCGGCGTACGTTGGTTACATAAATTATGATTCGGCAAGGTGAATTAGGGGATTTGTGGTTACTATCGTGAACACGTGTTGCGTCCGAAGCATCTCCGGTGGGCAAAATTATGAAATAACCGTCGATTACGTCAGAACACGTTGCAGTATTTACACATACGAGCACGCGCGCGTCGCCGTTGATCTGCTTCGGAGACGGAGGTCCGAAAGAATTTCGCGCTTCTGCAACTTTTAATGGCGTTGCCCGGTCGCCAATATTCCCCTGAAGTTTCTCGACCTTGTTCTTTATCCGTCGTATGACGCGGCGAAAGTGTCCGCCACGAGGAACGAGGTAATTAATGGTGTCCGGTCCGTGTGCTCGCGGACCTTTGCAGGTGACAATACTGATAAACAACGCCGGCGTGGTCAGCGGGATGAAATTTCTGGACACCCCGGACAAACTCATTATCCGCACCATGGATGTGAACGTGATGAGCCATTTCTGGGTACGTGCGCTTCTTCCGAGCAATTTTTTCTTTTCAAATCATAAAATTCATTCCGGACATTTCTACGTTCACGGGTATTCGCGATTGCAGTGACCCTCGTTTTAAGTTTATTTACACTGCGTCGTCCAATGCAAGATATAACTTGAAAAAATGCTTCGTTTCTTCAGCGTTTCGCTCGTCATCTAATCGGAGAAAAGGAACGAACTTTCTGTTGTAACCGATTCATCGATCTGTAAGCTGCTGAGCTCTTCTTGTCGATGTTTGACAAAGCAGCCTGTCGGTGATCCAACAAAACGATTAGAACTTGTATTGATACTTTAACGTTAACGTTTTAGCCAGAACATACTGATAGCCCTCATGTAACTAGAAAGTTTGGTTCTCAACTTGAGAAAAAAGTGGCTGCCAGAAAGTCAATCAAATACTGACTAAGAACGGCGAAATATTTGAAATGAAAGCGAAATCTTGTCCCGTTATAGAAAAAGATGCGACTGATAACTTCTCTAGACGATTTATTCGGTTCTAACGCAGCAGTATGGCAACGCCAGAGTAGCTCTGGAGATTTCAATGCGTGGCGAGAGCAGCCTGATCGCGCAGCATGCGTGAAAGCCTTTCGAATTCGCGATTTTTTCATTTTGCGCAACTCCGAGCCAGAAACCATTCACATAAAGGTCTCGCGTATGCACCAGAGAGTGCATTCTGCTCTATTAGCGACAGTAATTAATTCGAGGCTTGATCGAGTGCCCTCGAGGACTCGACGATCGCGGACCTTGAGTAAACTTGAACCACGCTAAAATCGTTCGCAATCTATCAACGACTTGCACCGTGCGGCGGCAAGATAGAACGACAGGTGACGAAATCGATTTCCACGTAGGTAGTACACGAAACGAGTGCATATATGTAATAATTATACGGAACTTCTCGGACAACTATAGCTGCCGTTAAGGTTGTCGATCGGGATCGGAACAGTTTGAATATTACAACTTACGACTTTAAGCCTGTACTTCTTTCGGGAACGATTCCGCATATTCTTGATATTTCCGAGAAAACATTCTTCCCAAACAATTCCCAGATAGCAAGAAATTCTCACATGCCGCGAAGACTTGAAAAATGTGCGTACGGTGCAGAATTTTAATCACGGAGTTTACGGCTTATCAATTGCCTTTGTCCAAGGTGATTACATTTACAGTGATTACACTGATACATTTTTCAATATTTAAGAGAATATATCACGTACTTACATGACATACTTAAACGACGAACATTTTTTCAAAAAGCGATAAACCGGAATCTCCTTCAACATTTACGTAGATCGACGTTGCATTTTATCGGAGCTCTTTATACGTTTCATTTAATGGCTATCTCTTTATTTAGCTTGCTACGATTATTCAACATTATTTCATCGTCGTTTATTTATGCTGCTCTGTAAAATAATTATTCTGACAAATCAATGATTTCGAATAAGAATTTCGTTTCTATTTAAGCACCTTAGAATGAAAAGTGGAGACGCCATACCGAAACATTGCACGACGGCAATTATATTTATGCGAATATTTTTTGTATTCATTTCTTTTATATTTATATGAACATTTTTATGAGTCATTCACTTTTACGAAGAAATTAATCGCTTGTTAGCGTTTCAGAAATGAGATAGGAAGTTGTTCTTCGGAACAGATGAGTTAGCGCTTCGAGAAAGAATGGCATCGCTATCTTAACGTGTTGGAACACAGACGTGTCGCCGTTCTTTGAAACGAACGTTCCGCTGCTTCAAGAACAAATGTCGTCGCTGTCCTTAGTATTTTAAAGTGAAGATAGAAGACAGTTTGTTCGAAGAATCGTAGCTTGAAGGGGAACGTCGCTGTGGGCTCGTTGTTTCAGAATCGAAGTCGGAGACAGGACGATGAGGAATTGCACGCGTGCGAATATCTTGGCACGGTAATTTGAGAGACAAGCAGTGAGAGGCACTCCTGTCCTCGCGTACCCTCTGTTTAGGACCGTTGCCGTGGGTCAGGTGAGAAAACCGGTCGGATAGATAGAGCCAGTGGGCCGTGCAGTTGCAGTACACTCATGTCTCGGCAAGTTGCGACACCCACGAGAGAGGCCACACGCTTGCCAAACGTAGTTCCTCGATACGAAATGCCTACTCCAGGTTGGCTCGTGCTTTCGCGCAATACTAGAACGCCACGGAAAGCTAGAGCCGACGATGCCGTGAGCCGCCTCGCGGGTTTCTTAACCGTTCGCTGTTTTCGTTAATTGCTTCGCCAATAACCTCCTACAAAATGCGCGTTGCTGAAATATTCGAGAGAAACATACGTACGTACCTTGCGGGAATTGCAGGCGAAAGGAGCACACCTGCTGATATTAAAACGCAACCTCCTTCGCGAAAAGTTCCCCGACTAACTCGTGTTCCGTTCCTCGATGTTCGCAATACCAATTCCGACGATTCGTTGACAATAAAAATTCTGAATTCTTGAAAATTCGGAGCAAATTTTGATTTTCCTCGCGACTCTTTTCTAATTCATTCGTATATTGGAAAATGATGGAACGATCGTGATACAATGTTCGCTTCGAATATTTAGCGACAATGTAGCCCATTATTTTGGAAACTGTACAGGATGTTTACGTCGATGAACAGAAATAATAAAAAATATCAAGCAGAGATACATGAAAATTTGTTGATCAGAGAAGGGTCGAAATTAAAGCGTTCTTCCTTCTGAAAGAGCATTATCCAAAATCTTTCGCGATTTTCTCTAACTAACCGCAATCTGTTTGTATTTACATACGAAAATAATTGCGACCATCGAGCTGAAAATAAAATGACGGTGGCCAAAGCGGTCGAGGCCCGGAATTTTCGCGCCACTCTTGTGCCCCGAATGGCAACATCGATCCTTCTAATGTTTTCAAAGGAAATCGCAGCTCGCAGAAAGATTCTAACTGGATGTAGAGTGAAAGTGCACGCGTCCGGTGCTGAGGAGCATCGCCGATAGCGAATAGCATTCGCCGACGCGCGGATTCAGAGCACGAACAACGAAAATTGTACCGCGTGGCGCGGTCGAGAATACAGATTTCGCAGTTACATCACACCGCCGGCATCAATTTAACGGTAATTGAGATGTCCGTGTTATTGTAACAACAAACAGGAAAAAGAAAGAAAGGACGAAAGAAACAGCTGCGTGGAAAAATCACAAAAAGGAACAAGGTCTGCCGGTAGCGCCGCATTCGAAAACCGGCGATCACCTGAGACATGTTTACGCGCCTTGTAATTATTACGAGGCCAATTAATTATCGTCGAAGAAATTTTATTCGCTCTGTTGCCCTATTTGCAAAGTGCTGTCCTTTCATCGGGTTTATTCTCGAAAATGAAATTCGTTAATCGAAAGGTTCATATAGATTTCCAAAACCTAGTTACAAATTAACATCACTCGCATAAGTATGACCGGCACATGCAACACTCAATGTGATAATCAGAAAAATAATCAGCAGTCGTAATCGACCGGTGAAACTCTGTCCAAGAGGCCATTCGGATTTCGCGCGTTGCCAATTTTACTTTCAAAAGTGAGAACTAGAAGAGGCTAGCCGAAAAAGTAGGTTAATTGGCGGGTAAAGGGATCGTCAACCGGGTGGACCTCTTGCTGCATCCGAAGTCACGGTCGTTTCGGAATCCTGCCGTCCACTTTCCAATGTCCATTCCCAGCCGCAAAAACACGCTTTTGTGAAATCCGTCTCGAGGCTCTCAGATTTGTTCCCTCTCCCTCATACTAAACCTTCAGTGATCTAGTATAGTTAGCCAAAAATTCGTAACAAATTGTTTAAGATCGATTAAGTGCCACAGAGAACATGGTTCTTTAGCACTTGCTAAATATTGAGTCCGTTTCGACGCAGAAAGCACTTTTTGTTCATTAAAATGCATCGTCTAAGGTTCTGATGTTTTTCTGAAAAAACAATAATTGAAACGGAAACGTCAACAAAGATTAATGAAGACTTGCATTCAATTCGATGAATCACTATTAACCTTGTATGAAAATACTTAGGTCCATTTTTACGTAGTCCTCTTAATTTAATTTACACTTTATGTTCATTAGTGAAAAATATAACTATAAATGAATGAATAAGAACACGGGTTGACCCAGGTAAAATTGAATACAAAATAGACTGATTGGTCTAATTTCTTTTCTGTTCTTTAGACGACGAAAGCGTTTTTGCCGTCCATGATGGAGGACAACAAAGGCCACATAGTCAGTATAGCTAGCTTGGCTGGCCACGTGGGAGTGCCAACGTTGGTCGACTATTGCACCTCAAAATTTGCGGCAGTCGGATTCGAGGAGGCTCTGCACATGGAACTCGCGGTACCAATTCGGTTTCCCAATTGCCATTGTAATCAAGTCCCGCGCACGGTTTTCCGTCTAACGTTCGCGTGTGATGGAACTTCCGGTGTTCACCGATCACACCGTTTTTTATATTCTGCTTGTTGTATCTTCTAGGCTGATGGCTATAAAATCAATACCACTGTCGTATGTCCGTTTTTCATTCGTAGTACCGGCATGTTCGACGACATTTCAACTAGGTATAAACAAATTTCTTTGACTGTCTATTATATACCTCTTATTAATATGGTATTCGAGTCTAATGCACCTGTCTATGGATATTGTTTAGATTTGTGCCGAGACTTAGCCCCAACGAAGTGGCGGATCGAGTTGTGCTGGCCATGAGGTGCAACGAAAAGATTGCAGTGGTGCCTGGCTACCTCTATATTTTACTCGTTTTGAAATGGTAAATTCACTGTTCCAATTCTATTATTAGCATTCCCAAGCTATGTTCGCCAAGAAAGTCAAGTTTCATTTAAATAATCCTATTTTTGTTATCGTAATTCAGGGCCTTCCCGTGGGCCTGCGCAGGGATGCTCATCCGAGGAATTGTCTCCAGCATGCTCAACGTGTACAGCAAGCCCAAGTCAATGCCGAAAAAGACGGAACCGGTGGCCGACGTAATAACGAAACTCCAAAACGGTACGAACATTCAGGACCAGTTGTCCAGACGCGTGGCCAGTTCCGAGAGGAAGCCGTAATCGTCTCTGGACACAATCTCACGCCTATAAATGCGCCGCTATCGGATTCACTTGTTCATAAAAATCGAACAATAGAATCCCAGAACACGATTCATGATACGTTGATAACGCTCGTAGAATTCCGCGGCACATTGCAAGGCTGGTCACGCGCTTACATGTTAGAATTTTATAGTATTCGTTCCCCAGAGTCTGTCGTTGCGCAAAAAAATTCTCGGAAACAGGTTCCCTTCCGGCGAGAAACGCAGACCGTATTGTTTCGTGTGTAACGTCCAGCGATCGACGAGCAGAATCTTTTTCGTGAAACAAAGAATCGAGTTTAGGAGGAACTGTTGCTTTTCTCTTCGGCGTTAACAAAAGAAACGATGACGCGATTAGAGGAGTGAAAGTGTTGGATGCGGTTACTCGAGAAGGTGTAAACAGAATTCGCTCGTTTCGACGTTATTTAATTTGTAAGATGAGGAGAGTTACCTGTGCCAGGACCTCTCGCAGCTGGTCCGAGCAAAGGGGACCAGTTTTACCAATAATCGGCGACGATGTGTGATACGTTAAACGTTCGTTGTTCTAGCTAGTAAGGGTAGATTAAGGGTAGATTAAGACTTTTCTATTTGTAATGACTAACCGACGGTTCGCAGACGAACTACTGTAATTTATCTTGTGGATGTAGATGGTCGCGAGGCGATCGATATGTCAAAATGAGAAATAAAACTGGAATTTTTACCGAACGGTAATTTTAGTCCGGATGTTTTAGTTGACGAATACAATTTTTTTTACAAAAAACTGCAGTCTAGTAGTTACAAGTAAAACGGTACCGTTAATGGGACAATGCACCCAGCTGTAAGCTTTTATTGCATTTGATTGCTATGTCAACGAAATGTAGCGATAATGGAGCCACTCATGAGTCGTCATTGCACAAGTGCCTGTCATTCGCAAATGGGAAGTAATCATCGTTTCGATCGCATTAAAAGTGCATTTGCAATTTCCTTTGGCTGTATACTAGTTCCGCATTTTCTATTAAATTCGATAAAAAGGAGAAACGAGATTGGAATCTTGTATAAAACAGAAAAAAAGGTACGACAGATTTTTCAATTGCATTTATTCTACAAGCCCTACTTACATAATAAATTGTACATTATTATCTTTTTGACCGGTGTACGTTACATTTATTTTCACTAAATTTTCATCCTTTCCCCAAAGAAGTTGTCATGTATTAGCTCCGTGCAAAATATACAGTAGACACTGTCAGCCTATTGCTAATAATAAAATGATTATACTTAAAATCGACTACAATTTTCGATGATCGTATCTTCGCAGCCAAGGTAGCACGAGCCAATAATAATTCGAAACCACTTCTGAGCGGCTCGAATTCGCATGGCAGATAAAATCGGTCGGCGATTTGTAAATAGCGCAAGGCGTGCCACCAGATACACACCACCGACATCTAGTTTTCGAACGAAATATGGTCGTTTATCGTTATCAATAAACGCAAATATCAGATATGTTAGCACCGATACTAGTACCAATTGTGATAGTTCCGTATTAAATGTTGTACCGGTAACACGAAACGAAAAGAACATTTCCTTTTCTTCATTCAAATCGCTGCGTCCCTATTACCAAAAAGGGGTAACGAGATTTGAATGTGCTCTGATCATTTTTATCCGTACTACTCTTCGCAAAAATGAGGATTTTCGAGATGCAACTATTTCTGGCTGTACTGATACTTGGATGGAACCACCTCGAAGCTCTGGATACGAAGCTAATGAAACTTTGCGTGTCCAAGAAAACCTGTGAGAGTTGTTTAGAAACAAATTCGTACTGTGCATGGTGCAGCGACTGGGTAAAGCTTTTAACCTAATTGAAACACTTAAAGAATAATTCCTCTCTCCGCATTTATTAAGAAATACCGTAATATTATTTGCTCTTAAACTCGGACAAATTCATTCAGATCCATTTACAAACTAATAAGGAACAAAATGAAATAATAAACGACAAGACAACAAAAAGTATAGAATCTATCAGAAATTTTATTAGCTCCATGTGGCTCCTCCCTTTTTACACGATCGCGTATAAGGAACCTTACAAGTTAAAAGTCTTAAATAATAAAAAATGGGGAAAGTAAACTTATAATTTACAAGTCTTAAGTAACGATAAAAGTGAACTCGTAAAGTATAGGTCTCGAACAAAACGAAATAAGCATGCAAGGATGCGAATGGATCCAGTTATGACTGCTACGAGGTAGCTATCAAAATGTCGTTTCACCTATTTCCTTAGTCGTACTCAAACTACACGATGGGTAAACCCAGATGCAACTTGCCGGATAGCCTGGAGGCGTTTGGCTGCAATCGCGAAGAGATTCGTAGAGCTTCGAAAGGCTCTACGAAGGTGCTAAAGGACCACGACTTCCAAGACGTCACGCAATCCAATCAGGCACCCGTGCAGCTGAAACCGCAGAAGGTCAAAGTTAGGATCCAGCGGAACACGGAAATAGAAATTCCTCTGCGTTACAGACCAGCTAAGTGCGTCTCGATAAGTGTTGAATACTCTGTCCACCAGCTAGACTTTCTGCAAATGGTCGTTTTTACAGGAACTATCCTCTTGACCTGTACTACTTGATGGACTTGACACTTACGATGATGGACGACAAAGCCAGCTTGGTGAAACTGGCCCGGAATATAACGCACACGCTGCAAATGTTCACCGACAACTATCGTCTCGGGTTCGGCAGCTACGCTGACAAACCGCTGATGCCTCTGATGTTTTCACAACATAAAGACAATCCTTGCAAGAGCGAGCACAAAAATTGCGAGCCACTCTATGCGTTCCGACATCGGCTGAACCTGACACATGACATTCAGCAGTTCATCCAAGAGGTGCATAGATTTCATGTGTCAAGTTTCGTCAAAATCAACTTATTTTTTATTTAGGTCGACAACAGCCATATCACCGGAAACGTGGACAATCTAGAGGCAGGGATGGATGCCGTGGCTCAGGCTATAGTATGCGCGGAAAAAATCGGCTGGGGTTATCAATCGCGAAAGATCATTTTGATGGCCACCGACGGGTTGCTGCATTTCGCTGGGGATGGCAAGGTACTGTAAAGGGTTAGACGTCTTTGTTGTGAAACATTCCGAGATTCTAATCGTTAAACATCGTTTTCAGCTGACGGGCACCGTGGACCGCTCAGACTTTCAGTGTTATCTCGACGAGAACGGAATGTACACCATGTCAGAGAAATTCGATTACCCATCTCTGGCAGAGGTGTCGAGGCTGCTGAAGGACAATAAAGTCAATCTGATATTTGCTGTGACGGAAGATCGACGTCCGGAGTACGAGCTAATAGTTGACTTGTTGGAAGAGAAGGCGCGAGTCGCCACATTGACTGACAACAGCTCGAACATCCTGCAGATCATCGAGAACTCTTATCACGACCTGATCACAAAAGTTGTGCTACGAGACAATTCAACTGGTCCGATCCGCGTGGAGTACTTCTCGAATTGTGGAAAGGCAGGTGAAAAAAAAATTAGCACATCGGAGTGCGAAGGAATAGAAGAGGGCAAGGTGTATGACTTCTCGTTGGTACTTTCCTTTGACGAATGTCCAAGGAATGAGAGTGCGTTGGTAAGTAACATAGTGACACTTCAGCCACAGCAACCACATGAGTAGTATTCCCTCGTGGTTGCAGCCGTAGGAGTCAGTGCCCCTTGGTGACTGCAATCATTTGGACAATTTGCCCCTTAATTGCTGTAATTTTGTAAATAGTTCTTCTTAATAATGACCACTATTTAGATGACCCAGCTAGCGTTGTTCTACATGTTTTGAACAGTTCATTTGAATTCATTATTTTTCAGCAACAAACGATCGTGATCGAGGACGCACTAGCATCCGAAGCCTCTAAAATCGTGATCGACGTCGAACTCTTATGCGGCTGCAAATGCAAGGATTCAGTTTATTCACGTTGCGTGCACGGTTCTGACGAATGTGGCTTCTGCAAATGTCATTTCGGATGGTCCGGTGAGAAATTCATTAACATTACAATTGACAGTGTTATTACCAATGAACGACAATTTTACAGGAGAGTATTGTGACTGCAATCAAAGCAGCCCGGTAGATTATAAGCAGCAATGTATCGCTCCCAGTGCCACGACCGTCTGTTCGAATCGAGGGGAGTGCATTTGTGGCAGCTGCACCTGCGATGAGGAATACTCGGGACGATTCTGCGAATGCAACTCATGCGAAAAGGTAAATATGAAGCTTGAAAATCAAATAGAAATGAGTCATTCTTGCCCACGCTTTAACAACCTTTTCGATGCTAGTCCGAGGGCTTGGAATGTGGCGGCAAAGGGATATGCAACTGCGGCAACTGTGTTTGCTTGCAAGGCTGGAAAGGTAACACCTGTGAATGTGCAACGATGAACGAGCTTTGTATGGCTCCAGGGAGCGAACACGTCTGTTCTGGTAAAGGGGATTGCGACTGCGGCGAGTGTCGGTTCGTATTTGATCATTTGTACACCAATCCTCGGCGAATAATACAAGCGTGTATTTCCAGGTGCAATATCGTCAACAACGTTCATTATAGGGGCAAATATTGTGAGTCATCCGAGCTCAGCTCGGGCTCGGGTGGCCTCTGTACATTGTACAATGCCTGCGTAAACGCTACCATCGAAGAGCCGCAAAGAATTGACGAAAATTGTCGGACAAATAAAACTGACTACAACACCAAGATAATAGACATTGTTGATGAAGGTAACAAATAAATTATTTACTCTCGATTTACTGCGTTCGAGCACGATTTGATGAAATACTTTAAAAGCATCGTCCACCCACAATGAGCGGATCAAGGTGTCTAGAAGCAATACTTTCAAATACTTCTTTAATTTGAGATCAATGGTTGAAATGGACCCGAACATTGCTCGCTAGAAAGTAAATTTCTGAGGGTTGAAAAATTTTTTCTAACTTTGTATAGGTCACGATCATTATTGCCTTGTGAGGACTGTTAAAGAAAACGTGATCTGCACGATACCTTACGTGTACGAGTTTCAGACGAATGATATCGTCTTGCTGAAAATAGGGAAGAAGGTAATAATTGACAATTACTTCCCATGAAATCAACTATTCGTGCATTTGTTTAGTTGTACTCTTTTTATAAATTTGTCAGACATGCAAGGGGCCATTACAAGCAGCTATGATGTTCAGCTTTATTTTCTGTGTAGTAGTTGTCCTCGGAATAACAGGTGTAATGGCTTGGAGGCGAGTATATACTAAAATAAAAGTGAAATTTTCGGAGCGTATATTGACCATAATTTAATTGCTCAGAATCTGGACGTATATACAAGACAAACGGGAGTTCGCAAAGTTTGAACTAGCACAACGTAAAACTGTGTTCAGTTCGAAGCAAAATCCTCTGTATAAATTTGCAATACATAGATACGAGGTTCCGCAGATGTTGAAGGAGGATTAAGTATATAAGAGACTAAAGAATCTTATGCAATCTCAGCAGAATCAGTGGTATTCAGGTATAACATCATGTCGTCCCAGAAATGGTTCCCAGATGAGAACGTAATCGTCTGCAACCGAGATTATAGTATTACCTTTTATTGTAGAAAATCAGTTGCGGCACGTTTCGAAAATTGTATTACCTGGTTTGACAATTCTTCAAGTATCCATTTGTACCCAAGGGGCTCCCTATAAATAATGTCTGTCAACGGTATATTACAAAACCAAATTGCTTCCAGAGAGGATCCATCAGGAAACATGTAAGTTCCCCAGCCATTCATGGTCCCATTTGAATCAATGTTACCTTGATATTCGGCCTTATTATTATAACTGAAATCACAAACACTAATTAATAACCTATGTTCCAAATTTATGACTAAGCATATTCACCGAATGTGTATTTCACCATCATTAAATACATCGTTGTTCCACTCACCGTCGTATATATCAAAATTATCAGTAGTGTATACTCCTTTACCTAATCAATAAGTTTCATAATAACGATCACAAATTGTGAAATAGTACGATATGTATAAATGACAATTATAAAATATTTTTAGACCATATAACATGTATAAATATTATTATAAAAAGTTTAAAATCTTATGACATATGTAAATAGTAATTACAAAACTATTTTAAATGATATAAGATATGAAAAGATAAATGTAAAATGCTGTTTATACTTTAATAACCTTGTTTAACTATCGCGAACTGTCCGCTATGACCCTTATACTCTCCTTTGTAACTATCATTATTTGGAAATGTGAATTTTCCCTCGCCGAATATTGTTTGATTCTTTTTATTCATATCATCTTTTTTCAAATTCCCGCCTCGTTTATTCGCCATTTCGTAGATCTACGATTTTATATTCCAATAGAGAATGAGTTTTTAAAACTTTTTAAGTATTTTTCAAACATAAAACGCGCGACTAGAAGCGACAGTTCAAAATTCGAAATATCTGTAAAAGTATCGAATTCCACCGACCGGCGTTGTACCCGCAACGCTAGATCGCGCGTAGATCAGGCGGCTCTTCCGTCAAAAAATAGCAGTGTCCGTTCTATTTTATCAATGACACTGTCGGTCATAAGGCCGTTTAACCTTAACGGGATTCATCGCTTGAACTTTTCCTTCGGCACAAAATCATTTCCATAGCTAATTGTTTTAGTGTTCTCTCGTGCGTGTTTTAATCCCCGCCAACGATGAATCCCCCCTTTTGAAAAAGCACCTTTAAACTCGAAGCCACGTGACCTTGCAGACGACCTCTAATTCGGTGCTCGTATCGTCCGTTACTAGTCGTATTTCGTGATAACACCTAACACACCGTTGACACGCTCGTGGACGTCGCCGTGCGAGGTGTTAAACCGAACCATTTCCACTATCTCCATCATCGAATTCCCATCGACTTGCTACGAGAAAAGTAGTAAAGGATCTACGAAGCATCCGAGATTATGATACGAACCACGAGCAGTCTACGTAATGAATTGGCACGCGCTGTACTACGAAATTCTGTGCGGACGAACATCGTAAGATCCGTGGTCATACGATGTCTTCACAGAAAACATCTTCAAAGGTATTCTCTTTAACGTCACCGTCATATTTTATCGTCCGTTGAATTGCTCTAACCTTCCTCCAGTTATGTATCGGTCGATGTTCGACTTTAAGGTTACATTTTGCAACCATGTCTGACCATCGTCTCATTCTACTTAGGCACACTATCTCGTGGACACCATTTCCCGCTTTTCCACTTGATATCTGATAATACCGCTGCCACTCCCTCGATTGAATCCTGCTTCATTTCATTGCAAAGAATCATACTATTCTGATTAAAGTTAACATTGAATCAAGCGGTCACTCAAGGCCATCTTTCACTGTGTGCACGAGCAGTGTTCACTCTATTTGATTCATACTCTACTCGTACAAATGAGTAAGAGTTCTTGAATGAGCTCCAATTTCCTATTGGTACTGTACCTATTATAATATTATACTGTATCATACATTCGTGTGTGTGTATGTGTGTGTTAATTAAATAAGATAATTTTTAGCAACTACTGCTCCAAAAAGAACCACACATATTTATGCGAACATTATAATAAAATAGTCTTTTCTGTATATTCAGGGTTCAGGTTCACAATAATGTACGCCTCACGGTTGCACCATGGAAGCAGCAGTTCAGATTTTATGCTGATTATCCCGATCATGTCAAAGTACAGCTGCCTGCACTGTCTCCTACCATGGAGACTGGCACCATCATTAGTTGGCAAAAGAAAGAAGGTAAGAGAAGCAATTAATCGTATTAAATCAATAACCTTTTATAATCTGCTGTACTTTATTTTAGGTGACAAGTTGAACGAAGGTGACTTGCTAGCAGAAATTGAAACTGATAAGGCAACAATGGGTTTTGAAACTCCTGAGGAAGGATACCTGGCAAAAATTGTTGTGGCAGCAGGAACAAAAAATGTACCAATTGGCAAGCTTGTGTGCATAATTGTTTCTGACGAAGGCAGTGTAGCTGCTTTCAAAGACTTTAAAGACGACTCTCCAGCTGCTCCACCCCCAGCAGCTGCTGCTGCCCCAGCAACACCCTCTCCTGCGCCGTCCGCTCCACCTCCAGCTCCTGCAGCACCACCATCACCAGCGGCTGCTAAACTACCTGCAGTCTCTGGAGAGAGAATATATGCTAGTCCATTGGCCAAGAGGCTTGCTGCTGAGAAAGGCCTTAGTTTGCAGGTGATTAGCAAAGTTTCTTGGCTCGTATACACTGCTGCTTCATTTAATGGCAATATGTTAACCATATGTCCACTTTACAGGGTCTAAAAGGATCTGGATTATACGGTTCTATTACTTCCAAAGATTTAGCGGGTGCTGGGCCAGCAGTTGCTGGCGTCCAACCTGGAATGGCAATAGGTGCCCCAGGTGGAATAGATGTGCCCGTTTCGAATATCCGAGCAGTAATCGCAAAACGTCTCCTAGAAAGTAAACAGGCTATCCCACATTATTATTTATCGGTAGATGTACATATGGACGCGGCTTTAGCAATGCGAGAACAATTTAACAAAATGATGGAGAAGGAGAAGGTAAAGGTCAGTGTAAACGACATTATCATCAAAGCGATAGCGATGGCCAGCAAAAAGGTACCTGAGGGCAACAGTGCCTGGATGGGTGACATCATTAGACAGTAAGTTTTTCTGTATTATCACTAAATGTATATAACATTCACGCTAATATAATGTTTTTTCGTGTAGATACAATAACGTCGATGTAAGCGTGGCGGTCAGCACAGAGAACGGTTTGATTACCCCAATAGTGTTCGGCGCAGATACGAAGGGCATAGTTCAAATTAGTAAGGACGTGAAAGCATTGGCTGCTAAGGCAAGAGAAGGGAAACTGCAACCACAAGAATTCCAGGGTGGAACCATAACAGTGTCTAATTTGGGAATGTTCGGTATTAAGAACTTTTCCGCTATTATAAATCCGCCTCAGTCCATAATCCTTGCTGTGGGCACTACTGAAGCGAGATTAGTACCTGCCAAGAATGAGAAAGGGTAAGCATTTCTGATAGATTTGTTTTTTAAAATTTCTTTCAATTATTTTTTCTGTAATCGTTTCAATTGTAGATACAAAACTGCCCAATACATGTCTGTCACTGCCAGCTGTGACCACCGTACCGTGGATGGTGCGGTCGGTGCCCAATGGTTAGCTGCTTTTAAGAGCTTCATGGAAAATCCCACAAACATGCTATTGTAGTAAGTCCGACCGTTAAAGTGTTCAATGGCGTAGTTTGAGTAAGCGCAAAATATATGAAAAAGAAAAAACACAAAAACATTCTTCTGTTCAGGTACGAAAGGTGACGATGAATGTCCTGTATATTTGTGTATAGTACGATATTGAATCGTGTTACTTTACGCATTTGCAAATTAACGATTTTTGATAGGATCCAAGCTTTATGCGGGCACAGTATCTTTCCTTTCCGGTCGACGCGTCTTCCAAACTCTGGACCAACGTGTCACGAACATCACGACAAATATTATTTCTTTACACGATGTAGAAATTTACATATGTGGTTTTTCACAGAATGTAAAGTAAGTGACTGACGATTAAATAGTCAGCGCAGATGCGGAAACTATATATCGACCGTTTTTAAATTTTTTGCGATTCTTTTGAAAAGACGTTTTATTAAAAATTTACTAGAAAAACCACAAAATCTCCCTCCCCTGCGATAATAGTGGCCACCTGTAAATATGTGTATTTATGAGATGTAATTATGGCCCTCCTATTTAAGCACAGAATTAACTTTTTAGTTAGGGGAAAAACCACTGAGAAAAGAATAACAAAATGTGTCAAAATGTTTATAGTAAATAAATACGTATATACTATAATTGCGTATATCATATTTAATAAATTGTAACTTACAAATTTAATATTGATTTTATTTCACAATAGAATATGTACAGTAATGGGTCCTACATTTTTCGTGCTTCCTAAGCTGGCTCGCGTATCCCCACCATTTTACGACGCATCCAGCTTCGCGCAAGTGCTTTAGAAAGAAAACGAGATACGATGGAGAAAGACAGAATGGTACCCATCAGATTCTATGCGTGATGTGCACATGGATAGGAAACCTAGTTTGCTCACTTTGCCGTGTTCGCGGCCTCATTCTTTCCGCGCATTCGTTCGGTTGGCGCACCATCTGAGGCACATGTCGTGAAATTCTGTTTGTAAAGGAGCATCAACTTTCAAATAAATGAAATCTGTTGCGTCCAATGTATCTGCGAAAACTGTTCAATGTACTTTGAGATAAATATGTTCCCTGGAAATGTTTTGACAAATTCACAGGATCTGGGTAAGGTTATCATTGTATTGGCGTGAATCTAACAATTAAAAGTTGTCAATGATACTGCTGAACATTATAGATTATACCCGAACATAGAAAACAATTTCCTAATGTAGTAAAACATAGTTTAATGAAAGATACGTATAAATTGATAGGTTAATTTATACGTATTATTATTATTTCTAACCCACTTTTATATGTTTCATCGCTTTGCCACTAGTTCCAAAAATTCAACATAATATACAGTGGGTGTAGAAAGTATTCGTACAGCAATCGTTCTATAACTAATTCGAAATCGATGACAATTTTTGATTTCCAATCAGTTGTGGATTAGAAGAAACTTCGATCGTTCTATAATTAATTCGAAATCGATAATTACATAGAGCTAATGGCTGTGATGTAGTGTTGGGGTAAAATGGATTTTTTAAATAGTAAATGAACGGAAAAAATAGACTTCGCAAATACGTTTTCAAGAATCCTATGAGGTAACAGATTTTATTATTTGAAGCTTCTCTGAAAATCGAATTTCGCGCCGCGTGCCTCGAATGGTGCTCCTGTTACGTCAGCGGTGCGATACTAATGTATTGTGTAGGAATAGTTAGATATTGTAAGTTTCCTTTCTCTGTCGCCAGCGCCATGAGTGACACCAGCGCCTTTCTATCTTAGCAAGTTTCCTCTCTCTCTGTTACCAGCGCCTCTCCACGCTAGGGAGGTCCGAGCTACAATTCGTTCGAGCGCTCGTTTTCTAATTCTTGTCCAAATGACATCGCGCTGTAATTCCTATTTCACTTCCATTTTCTGTACGTATATTTTAAGCTCGCGTCAGTAGAATAGTAAAAGCATAGAGTAATGGAATTTTACTGTGTATCCAATCCGCTGTGGATCCTTTCTCAGCAATGAATTATCAGCCAATAAGAGCAAACAAAATTTCTATACGGCCCCTCGTTAGCGGATCAAGCTGCGGCACAACTTGCTGTTTTCACACAACTTTTTCCACGCCATAAGGCCACTACCAATTCAATAGAATGCCTTTCGGACTCAGAAACGCGCCGGCCACTTTTCAAAGATTAATGGATTCAATTCTATCGGGACTACAAGGCACACAACTATTTGTTTACTTAGACGATATAATCTATTCCCGAAGCTTTCTGAACACGCAGCTAAATTCAAAAAATTTGCCGAGAGATTAAGATCCGCGAACTTAAAATTGCAGCCATCAACGTATGGGTTCCTTCATTGTGAAGTGGCATTCATGGGCCATATAATAGGAGAAAACGGAGTTAAGCCGTGCTCTGATAAAGTACGCGCTATAAAAGATTTCCCACATCCTAAAAACATAAAAAATATGCGGGAATTCTTAGGTCTAGCGAGTTATTACCGTAGATTCATGAACAACTTTTCTCAGATTTCAAAATCCCTCACAATACTTTTAAAAAAGAACAGTAAATTTAACTGGGGCCCGCAACAGGAACTAGCGTTTAGTACCCTTCAAGAAATTTTAACAACCGAACAACTCTTACAATATCCCAATTTTTCAAAAGAATTTAATGTCACCACGGACGCATCGGATTTCGCGATAGGCGGAATACTGAGTCAAAGCAAGCCCGGTAAAGAAAAACCCGTCGCATACGCGTCACGAATTAACCCCTTGCCATACTTTGACGAGTCTGACTCGTGATGAAAATTTTGTGCCAAACATGGATATCACGAGTCAGACTCGTGATCGACATTTCGTGCCAAACATGAATATCACGAGTCTGACTCGTGATCGACTTT
>CM052157.1:9638556-9722853 GCA_028455555.1 Augochlorella aurata | reverse complement strand
ACGTGACTTCGATTCCAGCCCTTTTCCTTCGTCGCCACATCTACAACCCATCTTTGCGTTATCGGCGCTAAGTTTCGAGAAGCTCGTATCTAAACAGTTTCTCGATGTTCGACCATCCTTACTCCAAGACCTCTTCAAATTCCAGGGTTGACGGAAAAAGTACAGTAAACCGTTTCGTTACATTTTCCGTCAAATGCGTAGAATTCTGAATGTCAATAAATGGAAGCACCTCTACTCTAAATGTCTCGAAATCGAAGCCATCCTCACTCTGAATATCTGTAGAACGTAGGCCCGAATAGCATAACTTCACTGATATTTTCTTTCGAATTACACACATACCATATTTAGCGTTGCTTTTAATACTTCATATATAGTTAATAATCGGTTATTCTAACGCTTTTTTCGTAAATAAAATAAGTTACTTGATTCGTATAATGAATAAATACAGTGGAAAGTAGGTCGTGCTTGGTATCATTTTAATTGAAAAAATCTGACCAATATATTACAAAAATTAGAAATAAAAAAGTTAAGTCATCGTTTTTATGCTAGCATTACAATGCATTCAGAGTAATCTACACTGTCATGCGGCGGCTGCCTTTACAGGTAGTTTTGTTCGCCCAAAGTTTCGTTCTGTCTCTCTCTCTCTCTCCCTTTTACGAGATATCAGCAACTATAAAGGAGAGCCACGAGGATCGAATAACCGTTTTTTAGTTTACGGTAAAAGATCATTATCAATTCCGACTTTGAGGCATTCGTCGAAACATTACATAGTCCCGACCGTGGTAGTGTCGACAATTACAAAGGAACTAGGTTTTATTACCACGCAGGCCAGCGAGCAAATCCATATAATAAATTGCATTCCGGTATCTCGCATTCTTCGCAAAACCGAAGGACGTTCATCGACCTTCCTGTTACATACATACTTATACAAAATTTACAAACAGTATTAGCATTTTACAGTTATAAAATGTCCTTTCATGCAGGTAAAACTTTTTCCAATATTTCTACTGATCGGAAACTTTTTTCCACATAACATTTTTTTTCTCCGTGGTTTCTTTTTGATAATAAATGAAAAATTGCGTTATTTTGTATATATTTACTTTATTTAGATCCTACCTACGTTCTCCGAACAACTTAGCTGCATATAAGAACATTTTATAACTTTAAAACACGAATATTCTTTGTAAATTTTGTATAAGTGTATATGATCGGAAACTTTTTGTTAGGGGTTGTATATATCCGCCTGGTCAAATTGTTTATAAACATGGTACTGAAAGGCGTCGCGCTGTACGCCGCCTTCGGATGAAACTTTCACTTTCTACTAGCAGCACGGAACTTAACTATTCACCTGTGCATACACCTGCGAGAGCACCAAAACGAAAAAGGATACACAGGAGTGTATCCTACGTACGGTATTAATACGTACAATAATAGACCAGAAATAAAAACAGCATCTACCATCACGGCATACCAACAATAATTGTAAGATACTCCTTCTACGAGCGGAAATAATTTTCCTTAATAGGAAAATTATAATAATTAATATAATAACAAATTATAATAATAATAATAATCTCCAGCCACACCAGCATCTCTCTATTTTACCAAGTTTCCTCCCCCTATCGCCCAGCACCTCTCTATCCTAACAAGTTTTCCCACTCTGTCACCAGCGACACCAGCGCCTCTCCACGCTAGGGAGGTTCGAGCTGCAGTTCGTTCGAGCGTTTGCTTTCCGACTCTCGTCCAAGTAACATCACGCTGCAATTCCTATTTCATTTCCATTTTCTTTACGTATATTTTAAGTTCGCGTCAGTAGAATAGTGAAAGTGTACCTATATTCAATTATAGTTTCATATATATATATATACATATATGTATATATAGTTATTAAATATTATTATCATCATTTAAATCATTTCTCTCGAATTCCGGTTACAATTTATACTCAATTCCAAATCCTTAAACGAAAATTTAATTCGAGGAATGCGCACATCGTGTTCTCCGCGCGCCTGGCTAATCGAGAGAGATACATTCGTCGTCGCTTCGGTGGATCCCGCCGTTCGTTGGCCGTACGCTGGTTCCTGCTCTCTGCGGTGCTGTTCTAAGGACAACTCTCCGGTAACTCGTCACGGTCCTTCCGCAGCCATCTGATTCTTTAATCGACCTGCAGTATAGTTAATAATTACTAATTGTAATCTTCTATACGAACAAACTCACCGGTAAGTCGCATTCAAATCTTGGCGCGTTGTTTATATTGCTCGCGGAGTCCGATCAGACGCGGAAACTCATTGCGTGGATCAAAATTAGGACACAAGACTCCTTTTTCGCCGCGAGGTATCGGTACCATATATTTTCGCCTATTTTTTCCCAGGGACGTAACACTCCAATCGAATGCAAATTGCAGTCTATCTTTTTGAAAAAGAATGGGGCGTTCGAAGCGCCATCTAATGAAGCTGTTTTGTTATTATTGTTTGTAAGGTTATCGCAAGTAAAGTGACGTGTGAAGTACATGCAAAATGCCGATCTTAGATAAACGTAAAGGAGATGATATTTTGGCATTAGTTCCTGCTTCGAAAAGGACTAAAAATGAGGTGGTCTTCAGCAGCAGAGAAAAAGCAGTCGTACAAAATGTAAGCTTAACCTAACATTTCAATGTTTAACCTAATTCAATGTTTCAGCAAACTTTACTCTTAACAATGCGTTTCATGTTTTATAGGGCCCACCTAGAACATCTTCATTGTTTGCACCAATTATGCTTTTGGAGGGACATCAGGGAGATATCTTTTCTCTCGAATTTCATCCAGAAGGACAATACCTTGCTTCCACTGGATTCGATCGACAAATTTGTATGTTAAATATTTTCAGTATGTATTTGATCACCCTAGAAATCGATAGTAAATATTAAACAATTTATTTACAGTTATTTGGAATGTTTATGGAGAATGTGAAAACATCTCTGTGATGACTGGACACAGTGGTGCAATTATGGAACTACATTTTAGTCCTGATGGCAGTCATTTATATACTGCTAGTACAGACATGACACTAGGTTTATGGGACATAGTTGCTGGAACTAGGGTCAAGAAACTAAAAGGTCATACTTCTTTTGTTAATTCTGTCTCTGGTGCAAGGAGAGGCCTTACTCAACTTTGTTCTGGCAGTGATGATAGTACAATACGTGTGTGGGATCCTAGAAAAAGAGGACAATGTTATACCTTAAACAACACTTACCAGGTATTTTCATAAAATTTACAAGGTTATCATTTCAACTAATTTATTTTTTTTTTTTTTATAAATTACGTAGGTCACAGCAGTTACATTTAATGACACAGCAGAGCAAGTAATAAGTGGTGGAATAGATAATGACATAAAAGTATGGGATCTAAGAAAGAATGCTGTCCTTTATAAGCTCAAAGGACATTCTGATACCATTACTGGACTTAATTTAAGTCCTGATGGATCATACATACTTTCTAATGCTATGGATAACACATTAAGGATTTGGGATGTGAGACCATTTGCTCCTTATGAGCGATGTGTTAAAATTCTTTCTGGACATCAACATAACTTTGAGAAGGTTGGCGTTATAACTTTCTCTTACATCATTATTTTAATCATTGTCACAAATAATTTAATTTGAATAATTATGTGATAGAATCTTCTGCGGTGTGCATGGTCACCAGATGGCAGCAAAGTATCAGCTGGATCATCAGACAGATTTCATTATGTTTGGGATACTACAAGTCGTAGGATACTATACAAATTGCCTGGCCATAATGGATCTGTTAATGACATTGATTTCCATCCGAAGGAACCAATTGGTAATTCATATTAAACTATAAATACTTTTAACTCTATCTACAAGTACTAATCCTAAAATATGTTTTCCCGCAGTTTGTTCCGGATCTAGTGACAAACAAATATATCTAGGTGAAATTGAGGTTGCTTAACCTTCACCTCTACTTGCGATGTATTTTATATTTTTAGAACTATGTACAAAAAATAAATTAGTTTAAGGACTTGTGTCGTATCCTGTAAAACCTTTACTCGATAAAATATTTTTATTAATATTCAAGCAATAAGTGGAATAAATATGTACGTAAGAATTTTATCATTTCATTTCAAATTTGTACTAAGACATTTGTTTAACATGTGCAAGGCTTTGTGTATGAAGCAAAGTTGAATTGTATAGAAAATAGTTTTAATTACAGTTTACAGTACATTAATAAAATCTTTTTGTTGGTATTCGCGTACACGTGCCCGCTTATCGATCCCATTGCTATCGCTGATTCACTTCATAATAATCCAACTTCACATCGCATAGTTCATTGTTTTTTTATTCACACCTCTATCCGTTTATCAGTTCACTCGTCTTCCAAATTTTTTAATTTATTCCATCTAGGTTTAAGGTATGTGAACATTCGTTGATCTTCTTTTTCTGTCCATTAAATAGAATGTTATGAATTATATCGCAAAAACTTTGAACTTGATACAACCTTGTAATGACATTACGTTGATCGAGTGATTTAGAAATAATTTAAGATAAGACAAATTTTGAGACTCTATTGTCAAAATATTTAAAAGGTTCTAACAAGATATTGCATGTTAAAGTTTAATTTTTTATTATTTGGAAGTTGCATCTTTTTATGCAATTTAACCTTAAGTGTTCTGTCCATGATTGGTAATAAAAATCATACGTTTTAATGTTTCTTTAGTGTATATAATTTACGTTGTAAAAATGTCGACACCATGGGCAAAAATTCAACCAGTGGAAGGTCCAGTAAGTCTTCTGGAAATAACTTCCGAGCAGCTTGCAAGTAGTTTACAGGAAAAGTAAGCCACCAATTAGGGTCACTATGTTAATTTCCCACAAATGAAAATAAAAATTATTGCATTTCCATTAACAGAGAAATAAAGAAGTGTCAGATAGAATCAATAGAGAATACCAACATAGAAGATTGCCCACTATTTGAAGCTCATGATACAGACAACGATGAAGTGATTGCACACATGTTACAAGATCAATTCAACAAAGAATATGATCTTATGATTAAACGCACAGAAGAAAAATTTAATCGAGATGCTAAAGGCAAGATAACATTTTTTTATTTTACAGACTATTTTAACTAAATGGGATCATCTATGGAGTTTTTGTTTGTTGCAGTTAATATTTCCTATACAAACTATCGAACATCTGTGTCAGTTGACAGGGATGAAGAAAGTAATCCAGATATAGAGGATGCAACAAGAGATTTTGATCGATTTGTGGTAATTTTTAAAATACAGAATTCATTTATGGGGGGGAAATGGACGATTAAATAATGGTTATTATATTTCTATAGAGCATAGAAAAAGAATATGCTTCAATTCCGCGATGTGGATATAAAAAAATGGGTGAGGGCTCTCAAATTGTCACGAAACACGACATGTTGATGTCCTCAAGGATAAACGCTTGCAGAGTGCTGCAGTTCCCTCCTGGTATTCACACAGGTGACACAGGAGGATTTGATGTCAAATTAAATAATAAAGTGTTCAACAGTTTAAGAGCACATAGTCATGCTCAATGTTCCAGACAAAAAGCGAAAGCACGACCACATACAAAGTAGAAAAATGAATATCTTATCCGTGTAAATATGTTTTCGGTGATATAATTTTATTCAATAATATATACACAGATTTTTATGACATTGTTCCTTGATCGTAAATGAAGGTGAGTAAGACTACTTACTACTTTCTCCTCGCGTGCAGAAACCGAATTACTTAAATTTGGAGAATAAATTCAATCACTGTGTTACTAAACTAATTGTTTTTGACATTCAGCACTTTGTAAAGAATTGTCAAGTTGACAGAATAATTGTATTGCAATAAAGAGCTGAAAGAATGTGTAATGATATTTTACAAACAACTTATCTTCAAACGTATTCTATTTATTTTCAGACTCATTCAATTTACTCATTTAATTTAAATCTGAAAGCTCTGTTCAGGGGTCCGTACAGCGCCAATTAGTAAATGGCGAAATGCTGAAACTGTTAGCCAAACTCAACTGTTGGTAATTTCATCTATCAGTATCAGCGTTTTTTCGCAATACTAATTGGCGCTGTACGGACCCTGAATGGAGCTTCGAGTCCTGAATGCAAATACTTACATCCTGTTCAGGATATTGACCATGTGATATGGCAATGTCCTATTCGAAACATTGGCAGAAGTAGAATGATCCATAAATTCAAGAGTATTAAATGAACAACTCCTGTTGGAGTAAATAATAGTGAGCCAAGATAAAAAAGCCATTGCAATATTATTAGATTTCTTAGTAGATAATGATATAAGACTATAAAAAGTTCAAAGGAGATCTAGAGATATAAGAGTGCGCATAGACAATATTAGATTAAGTAAGATTAAGTTGATACAATAATCCTGGAACTGAATTATATGTACTAAGACCGGTGGGCTATATGAAGCTCAGGGTCATTTTATAGTCTTTATGTAAATAAAGATTATTCATAACAAAAAAAATGAAGCTTCGAAATTTCAGCACATTAGGCGTTACCGCGTACGGATGCGCAAAAAGAGTGAGACGATTTCCAAGACAAAGAAACGATGTCTTGAAGAAAGCCGATAAACCTGTTGGTGCAATGGAGCCGGTATCGTTTCGTTTCAAAGTAGTGTGTGGGTAAAAAGGACTTTTAAATAGTTCGCACATACGTTTTTGAGAATCCTATGATGCAGCAGATTTTATTATGTATTTGTAGCTTCTTTAAAAAACACATTTCGCGCCGCGTGCCTCTGACGGCGCGAGTGAGACAACTATATTATATGTCGGTGTGACTTGTTCCACAGGAAGTTGTGTTGACTTCATGCTCTCTTGCTCACTCGCTGTTTTCCCTCTTTTCTTTGACTGTGAGGGCAGCACTGTCTCATCAGTGAATTTCCAATCAATCAGAAAAGAAAATTTCTATACTAACCCTCGTTAACGGATCGTGCTGGGGCCTGGAGGTGCACAGGAGTAGGACCTATTACTGTACATATGTATATCCCCTCAAGGCCACTGTGTCTATTGGTGGCTTAGTGTGACCAATGGTGTCAGAGATCCTGCTTGAAATCTGTTCAAAGTGGTGAAGGGGAGACCTCACAAATGGGATTGGATGATGCGAATGGATTTTAATTGACAATTAATTGGAATAGACCAATCCCATTTGTGATGGGTTTCTCTCACTCCTACTTTCCTGGAAGGAAGTTGTCATTCAGGTTTTGTCATTTACTAATTGGTTACATTTTTATATTTGTAGGAGCGTTAATTATTTATGGAGATTTACCACACAAGCGACAAAAATGATCTGCACTTTTCTCATAGACCACTTAATCGTTTGAGACATTTATTGCATAACCCCACAAACGAGAATATGTCTGTAGATTCTGCAATTGATAAAACAACAAATTTGAAGCACAATTGCGACATACATGAACATAAACCTCCTCTACGCACATACTGAATTAAATAAACAAAAGACGCAACCTTATAATCTCAATTTGGCTACGTGGTAGTAGGCCCACGAGACCCGCTTTGTGTTTTATAAAATACAACACTGGATTTTTGTGTAGTCATTCTCGTGACATCACAACAAAATTTCCACGTAATCTATTTGCCAATTTGCTTTATCTTGATGACAATGTATTTTTTTATCGAGGCATCGGAGATTTTATATAAGTCGCAGATCTGCTCAGATAAGGAACTCCAACTTCCGTCGTTTTTACGAAAGATGCCGCGCGAATCGCGAAACGTGCAGTAAATAAGGGGTAATGATACGGAAAAGCCTACGGAGAAGCGGCAAGGATTCTTCACACCGTGAAGAGTTGAGGATGGATACATATATCGAATCTACCAGAGCCGTTGTTCTTGATCACGTGTCAATTTAAGGTTAACCAATGACACATACGGGCAACGACCAGTCGTGCGCCAGTCGAGTAACGGCCTTCTACTTAACTGGATGTTGCCTGTCATCCAAATCCAGCGAATTGAGCAATCGGAAAGTAATGGGACATTAACGTGTTGGAAATTAGACAGGACCGTATTATCGTTATCGTCGTCGTCGTCGTTGATCGTAAGTCAGATGAAACACGTCGCGCCGACATTTCTTCGTGCCTCGTGTACATACTATCATTCGTCCAATCGATCATTCCATGATCCAGTACTATACTAATTGTAGCAACAAAGGAATATGAATAGATCGAACATCGCAAGCGATGCTGTGTGCACCGACGCAACGGAATTCTTCGAGTTTTCCTATTACATAAGTACTGTTTTCATTGTATGACACATTTTTCTATGAAATCCGGTGGCATCCACTCCAGGGATTTTTCCTGTTGTCACGTCCTGTTGTCGCAATAATAATCGCAAATACAAGCGGATCGAACGCCATTATCGCACATTTGAATTGATGTCTATGTAAGATGTTATTGTCATCTATCTTAAAACTCCCGCAATTGTAGACCAGACAAGTGAGATAACCGACAGACGGCATGTTGTTATCTTAATCTGTACCACTTCTTCGTGAAAATTCAGCTTGAAAACAAGAATAAAATACGCTTTTAGTTTTAGCAGTTCGCAATTGTATTATAGACTAAGCCCACAAAGTAGACTTTTTTATTTATATGATTTAAGCATTTTAAGCTAAGATTTTGCACTAATATAATGTGTCCGACTGTGTACTGTCACTTTTGATCGGTAATATTGACGATTAGTAGTAGCGACATGCTGGATAGTTTTTATTTAGAAGTGTTTTGCGATTACACTATCACAATGGCAAACATTTCGTCCTTTACACACATAAATTGACAATTTTTCATAATTTTCGCATTATAGGCTTTCGACTCATAGTGTAAAATGTCCATTTCCTGTAAACAAGTTCGAAATTATTACATCTTTATTCATGTTATTGAGCACTGAAGTGCCTCAGCGTTTCCCGGGTCATATTTGTATGCCTTCATCTGGTTTTTCCATTATTATTTCCGAAATTACAAAGAGTGTTTCATTATCAGCTGTAAAGATATAAAGAGATACGAATCTTGTACTATATTTATATAATCCGTACAATATACGTATATTATACTGTAAAGTAGTGATAATATATGTGTATTTATCCTTACCGTTATCGGGACAGGCAGGCCGCGCTGTCCCATCGGGAAAAAACTAATAGGACTTGGGTATGTCCCAATTTACAAAATCGTTGCACAACTTCCAAAATCGATATGTATCTATCCCTAGCGTAGTATTATTGATTTCTGGTGGTAAAGTAACTAAAATATGAATAGAAAACATTCGGGTTGGAAGGGTTAAGGAAACAAAGTCTATTCAATTTTTTTCCCATTTTCTCAAAAATGTCGTTTTATATCGTTGAGAGTGAATCGGTCTCTTTTTGTCTCGAATGATGACTACCATGTGTACATACACAGAGTAAAATGTTAATGCGGCAGGGTGTATTTCGTAGGAGCCAACTTCACTTCGTTTTATTTAATGTTTGTTTCAGCGCTTAGGTTCGGTTAAAGCTTATCGTTTCTCATTACTTGATTTTCTGCTGAATAATATGATGACAAATCCACTTTATTGCATTGTTCATCATATTCTTTTGCGAAATGGTTTTCTATGTAATTCAAAATACACCAATACTTCGGGGAAAGACTTTTGTTGGGTTGGGTTCGTTTAGATGAATGATTTGATTTAGACGAGAGATCATGCAACGCTTGCGCTTCCAAATGTAATATTCATGACAACAAACAAAGCATTGACTGTACGACACGATGTATTTCATTATGCCTTTATTTGTACTGTTTCTGTGTCACTGACGTTTATGACTAACTATAAGCATCACTTCTATGTATGATTTGTGAATGTCATATACAGTGTTTTTAGGTAACAAAGTAAAGTTCACATTTTGTATCTCATTGTTGTCTAATATCTATTACCAGGAAAAACTGGTCAAAAATGAATGGTTACAGTGGTTTATCAGGCCACTGTGGTTTCCAGAACATATTCTCTATTTGCCAAAGTACTTTATCACTGTGTACATTATTTATCACAGTAAGTGAAATCTCTTTAAGAATGAGTATGTTTTATTTACTCTATGAATTATGGTTTATAAAACAAAGATAAGCAAATTTTATTATCACTTATTACAAAATTCTAAAAGACCTTATCACGTAATACATAAGTATGCGTTCAAATGTTACACTTACCTGATATTTTGTCATACTGTTGTAATTGATTTTTGATATATTTTAACTATTATACAGGTCTGTAATTTATTAGATATTAATAAATATAAAGTTTACAAGAACTGCACGCTGTGATGTTTGTCACCTCATCTTTTTATAAAAGTAATTCCTTGATTTATCGATGTCTTTGAATCAGTGTATGATTCAGTTGGGTTTATCAGTTTATGTCCTTTCTGACTATCATTTAAAATGATTCATGCTGTTTACGCTACATTGCAATAGACATATTATAAAATTCTTGCAGGATAGACAAACAAATAAATGAAACAATCATGGATGGGAAATTGAAGACAGAGAAAAAGAAGAATCCACGTCAAGGAGCAAATCCTTTAAGTGCTCTGACATTCTCGTAAGTTTTACCAAAAATATTATGACCTAACTTTTATTTTTTTCTCACTACTAATAAAAACATGGAATCAAGGTAATGAATGAGTACTGATCTAAAAGAATCTTCATATCACGTATAAATAAACCTTGGGTAAAAAAAAAGATGGATAATCTAAAATACCGTTTACAGGAACTCGATTGTTATCTCTAATCAATTATCATTGATAGCAGAAGCTTAAAAACAAGGAGTTAAGCTTGATTTAACATATAATGTGGCACAGTCTTTAATTACAAGATAATCAAATCTAACATCAAATTATGTAATAACAGAACTTATCTTATTTCTATTTTTAACAGGTGGATTTTAGGTACCTTCTGGGATGGGTACCGTAAAGATTTAGAAGTAGAGGATCTATTCAAACCTCTAAAAGAACATAAAAGCAGCATTTTGGGTACACAAATTTCAAAAGCATGGGAAATAGAGGTGGCAGCGTATGAGAAACGGAAACAGATCAGTGAATCGAAAAACGCTGCTAGCAAAAAATACGATGTTAAAAACAAAGTGAAGCCACCTAGTTTGACCAAAGTCCTTATCAAATGTTTCGGCTTCAAGTTAGTAGTCTATGGACTAATTCTAGCTGTTTTCGAAATTGTACTCAGGTAAATAAAACAACCGGAATACAACATAATATCCAAATACACAAGCTAGTATAAGTATCCTTTTATTATTTCATGAGATTCTAAAAATATATCTCTTACCTGTTCAGATTATCCCAGCCCATGTTTCTTGGCCTTCTAATTCGTTACCATAATCAATCAAAAGGTAGACGCTATGTTCCCATGCATAGTGTGCTACTGCCTAGAACGTTCAACTCGTCCGAATTACAAATTAATGAAAATGAGGATACAAGATCGTTAAGTCCCTAAACCTCCCTATATCCTGTACCCAATAATTCTCTTATGCATCCGATTTCTTAGAAATACGATTGTTGTTGAAGTTTTACATTTTGCGATTCTACTAAGCTTTGAGATTATATGCATATAAGTAGTTCGTAGTCCTATCGTTGCATAGTGTTACTTAATCTTCAGACGGTGGAGACCTTTTGCGACTTCATAAGCAGGGTTGCCTAAGTAGATCCATATCGTGTTCTTTAAACTAACAAAGATCACAACTGACCTGGTCACCGCCGTCCGAAGTTTAGGCAGTGATTTGTGAATTTAGTTTAGATTTTTTGGGTATGTTAGTTGAACGTGTACACTCGTCAATGGTCTTACTAATTTTTCTTTATCGTATATAGGGTATTGCAGCCGCTATTCCTTGGCAGACTGTTGAAATATTACAGTAGCAGTAATGATATATCGAAAAACGAAGCGTACTTATACGCCACTGGCGTGATCCTGTGTTCAGGGTTGTTAGTATTTGTCACTCATCCATACATGATGGCCATTCTTCATATGGGTATGAAGATGCGTGTGGCTTGTTGCACGCTGATATACAGGAAAGCGTTGAGACTCTCAAGGACAGCGCTGGGTGAAACGACAGTAGGGCAAGCGGTAAATTTGTTGTCCAACGACGTGAATAGATTCGATGTAGCGATCATATTTTTGCATTATTTATGGATCGGTCCACTCGAGACTATTATCATTCTGTACTTTATGTACAGAGAAGTCGAAGTATCCGCTATTATCGGGGTCGCAGTGCTACTGTTGTTCGCGCCTTTGCAAGGTAAACACCGTAATCTGTGTTATCGATAACTGTTGATTCGTCTAATATTAGATTGTATACAACAGGTTATTTGGGCAAAAAGTCCTCGATCCTAAGATTAAAAACTGCTATAAGGACAGATGAGAGGGTTCGATTGACAAATGAAATTATCAGCGGTATCCAAGCGATCAAAATGTACACTTGGGAGAAGCCTTTCAGCGCTCTAGTCGAGAAAGCAAGAAAGTAATTACACAATATAGTCTCTCAGAAATAGTCTAAAGATTTTATTCACTTTATGCAATTATTGCAGGAGAGAGATCAGTGTTATCCGACTCACGTCGCTGATCAGGGGTGTCACTATGTCTTTCATCATGTTCAGTACTAGACTGTCACTCTTCATCACTATACTCGCTTACGTTTTATACGGTAAAAACATAACTGCCGAGAAAGTGTTCATGTTGACTGCTTATTACAATATTTTGCGTCAAACGATGACAGTCTTCTTCCCTCAAGGTAAGTATCATTACCACGTCTCGATAATTACTGGACGAGGAGCCTTATGAATTCCTGGGAAAATTTATTGGACGGTATAATTGTAGTAATACAACTAAAAAGGTCGTTTATCCGTGCAGGTATAACACAAATAGCGGAGGCAATGGTCTCCATAAAGCGTCTAGAAAATTTCATGATGTACGACGAGGTCGAAGCCCACGGTAAAGGGAAGGAAAAGAAAGTAAATTCTAGTACAGAGAATAATAAAAGTGAGATTAACGGTATAACGAAAGACTGGAACGATGCAACAAACAAGACAGATAAGAGTGATTTGAACAACGGGGAATCCTGCGTGATGCTGAAAAATGTCAACGCTAAGTGGATACTCGACGACGAGGAAAACACCTTGAAGAATATCAACATCGAGTTAAAGCGGGGTGAGCTACTTGCCATCGTCGGACAAGTCGGTGCTGGCAAAACTAGTTTGTTGAACGTGATACTGAAGGAGCTACCTGTGAACGATGGCAGCGCTCAAGTGCGTATTCTTATCGGTGCACGAATGTTTACCATATGGTTCTAACGTTGTTTTCTTTTGTTTCACAGATAAATGGCAAGATAGCGTACGCCAGTCAAGAACCGTGGCTGTTCGCCGGTTCTGTCAGACAAAACATATTATTTGGCAAAAAGATGGATACGTTCCGATACGATCGCGTAGTCAAGGTATGTCAATTGAAGAGGGATTTCAGCCTGCTGCCATATGGCGATAAAACTATTGTCGGCGAAAGAGGTATCAGTTTGTCAGGTGGACAGCGTGCTAGGTAATTACTGCGATGACCGAAGGGATACATGTGAAACGATCATGACTCACCCATCAATTTTGTTAATGTAGGATTAACCTGGCTAGAGCAGTATACGCGGAGGCTGATCTGTACTTATTGGATGATCCGTTGAGCGCTGTCGATGCTCATGTGGGCAAGCACATGTTCGAGGAGTGTATCGACAGATTCTTGAGGGGAACTACCAGAATACTCGTCACTCATCAGTTACAATACTTGACGAACGTCGACAGGATAATCGTCTTGAAGGACGGTCAAATTCATGCTGAAGGGTCGGTTTCATTTATTGACTGTCCAAGATCATTTAGTCATTTATCGTCGTCCGAAATGTATCTTTGTATTATTTTTCACAGTTCTTACGATGAGCTGAATAGAATGGGAATAGACTTCGGAAGGTTGGCAGAAAATCAAGCTGCCGAAGAAGAGGAAAGAAAGGCGTCAGCTCCTCCTAGTAGAAGTAACTCAAGAAATGCTAGTATCACATCTTTAAATTCATACATGAGCAGTGGGACTGAGAAACTGGATCCAGTTGAAGTAATTCGATAAATTATATTGATAACGTTATCGAATCCCAGGGATAATTATGAGATTTTGCAAAATTTGCGCAGGTGGAAGAAACACGTTCAAAAGGCAAAATTTCTGGCGAGGTCTACTCAGGATACCTGAAGGCAGGTGGAAACTGGTGTCTTATATTTGTTGTATTTCTTCTGTGCGTATTAGCGCAGTTAGCTGCGAGCGGCAGTGATTATTTCATCTCAGAGTGGGTCAACCTGGAAGAGAAATACGTAAGCTCTCCGACGCCCAGAAAATGGACGTTTGTTATGAAAACGTAATTCTTGATAAATTGCATTTTCAGGTAGAAGTATTTCCAAATGGCACGGTTACGACAAAGGAATGGGAAGGTCTCCTCACTCGCGAAAGTTGCATATACACGTACAGTGTTCTGACCATCTTAACAATAGTTATTACATTGATCCGTTCATTCACATTCTTTACAACATGTATGAAGGCATCCATCAGACTACACGATCGAATGTTCCGCAGCATCAGTCGTGCAACTATGCGTTTTTTCAATACTAATACTTCTGGTCGTGTTCTAAATCGATTCTCAAAGGACATGGGTGCCATAGACGAGCTTTTACCCTCTGCAATGATCGATTGCATACAGATTGGTCTATCTCTCATTGGTATCATAATAGTGGTAGCTATGGCCAACCCCTGGCTGTTGATACCCACAGTGGTCATAGGAATTATATTCTTCTACCTTCGAGTCTTCTATCTGGCGACCAGTCGAAGCGTGAAACGTCTTGAAGGAGTCAGTGAGTATTTAAGATGATCCAAATAAAGATGTACGTATTATGTACTAACGTCCGATATTCGTCTCTAGCTCGATCACCAGTCTTCGGACACCTGAATGCGACGCTTCAAGGACTGCCAACAATCCGCGCGTTCGAGGCGGGTGAAATCTTGACGAAGGAGTTCGACAATCATCAAGACTTGCACTCGTCCGCGTGGTACATATTCATAGCGACCTCGAGAGCCTTTGGCTTTTGGTTGGATCTTTTCTGCGTCCTCTACATCGTGTTGGTTACGTACAGTTTCCTGCTCTTGGAAGATAGTCTTGGTGCGACACTTGGAGGTAACGTGGGCTTGGCTATCACGCAGAGTATCGGGTTGACTGGCATGTTTCAGTGGGGTATGCGACAGAGCACTGAACTTGAGAATCAGATGACATCCGTTGAGCGGGTGTTGGAGTACACGTAAGTTTTTGGACGATGTATTTACTCCGAATTTCTACCGCAATTTTCATGAATATATAACCGGACGTTGCGATTATTTTTCAGCAATGTGGACAGCGAGCCACCACTAGAGAGTACCCCTAATAAGAAACCGAAAGATTCTTGGCCAGAGGAGGGCAAGATTGAGTTCAAGGACCTCTTTCTGAGGTACGACCCCACGGAAGATCCAGTGCTGAAGAGCTTGAACTTCGTGATCTATCCTCAAGAGAAAATAGGTATCGTCGGTAGAACAGGCGCTGGAAAATCGTCTCTGATCTCAGCATTGTTCAGACTGTCAAACCTTGAGGGTGTAATTGAGATAGATGGAGTGAAGACCAATGGGATTGGCCTTCATGATCTGCGTGGCAAGATCAGTATTATTCCTCAGGAACCGTTTCTCTTCTCCGGCACATTGCGAAGGAATCTAGATCCCTTTAGTAGCTACAATGACGACGTTCTCTGGAAGGCGTTAGAGGACGTCGAGCTGAAGGAGATGGGACTGGACGCGCATGTCAACGAGGGTGGCTCTAACCTCAGTGTGGGACAACGTCAGCTCGTATGTCTTGCCCGAGCTATCGTTAAGAACAACCCCATTCTAGTTCTTGACGAGGCTACGGCGAATGTAGATCCTCGCACTGATGAGCTCATCCAAGTGACGATCCGCGAGAAGTTCGCCCAGTGCACGGTGTTAACTATCGCCCACAGGCTTAACACTGTTATGGACAGCGATCGCATCTTAGTGATGGATGCTGGTAAAGCAATGGTGAGTTTCCAGAAATGTTGATCCTTCTTGAACAATATGGCGACACTTCCTGTACTCATTTCCGGAGGATTCAATTTTGTACATACTCTGTATATCCTCATGTGTGGTATCATTGCAGGAATTTGATGCTCCATACATACTATTACAAAAGTCTTCTGGGTTCTTGCAAAGTATGGTGAACGAGACTGGTCCATCAATGGCAGAAGCTTTGAAGGAAGTGGCCCGTGTAAGCTACCAGAATCGCACATCCACTGCTCTTTGATTCCCGAACAAGGAATTAATATGAAGTTTCCAAATTGGATGCTACATTCAGTTCCGTTACTTATAGGCTGTAGTTTCTAATTTTTAACGAATAGTCTTTTTCTACGAATATACCAGATTGTAAGGATATACACTTCACACCGTCGACCATAATTTCGCCATTTTCGGGTTCGCTCAACCGTTGAGCTGTTCCTGGATACAGTATTATCTTGTAGACTTTTTGTAACTGGTTCATTGTATTTTTATGCGGTAACTACCGTAGCCTTCGAGAATCGTCCTGCGACTTCCTAGACTCGAATGCACTGTGTATACTATTTTTGTATGTTAGTCACAAGCGTACTAATACAGATCCATGGATTCGGGAACACGTACACACACAGCACAACTAAGCGGGACTTATGCGATTCGTAAAGGAACGTTTTATACAGGATCCAATTGTCCACCGTTTTAGCGAATCGGTGCTACACAATCGTACAAACGTTGTACGTAAGTCGAGGGGACAGGTAGTGTTATTTCCTAAGATAGAATTACTTTGACCGATGCATGCTGTGTCGAAACAGTTTTTATTAAAACACCGATGTATCAGCCTTATGTACATAATCGTCGGAGAATACAGAACTCTTCGGCCCAAATGCGTTTCCGTATTTGAATCGCGCGGATGGTCACGCGATTCAGCGGGTTCGCTGCGTTTTCTGAACCCGCACGGGAAACACCTGGCCAGTTTTTGTACTGCGTCGAAACGGTGCAGAATTTTTCTTCATTTTTCTTTTGTACGCGAAAGCTTCGAGAGAGTCTAGGAGCGCCTTCTCATTCCCGCGTACTTGTGTATTCGATCACATCGCGGTGCTATACTTCTTTTGTTCGTCGTACAAACGTATATTGTACTGTTTGATGAGAAACGATTGTCTTACGTACAAGTGCCTATGTAATTGAATTTGTTACAGAATGAAAAATATAAATGCGGAGCATTTTTTATGCGTCTGAAACAACCGGGAGACTTCCTGTTAATTAACGTGGCTTACGAAGCGCGTTGTATAACGATTTATCCATGAATGAAAGTTTCGACAGTTTTAAAAAGAATAATAAGTGTAAGTAAAGAAAAGCATCAGAGACCGACGGTTTCTGTAAATATAAATATTCTCGTTTATTATCGATTTTGCACGAACAACAATGTTTTTTTTCGTCTTGCCGCGAAGAGAAACAGACCTTTGCGACATTTTGCATTTTTTTTTCATTTATATTCTCGCCTTCTCGTGGTGCGACCAATCGCAAGCCAGCAACGAGGTGACGGTCGATAAGGGAGCAGATAATAAGCTCCTGTTGCTGTGAACGTTACGCCGAGGAGGATATTGTATACGTTGTGTGTGTTGTGGGAGGGGGGGGGGGATAAAAACCATAAGAAATAAAGAGAGAAAAGAAACGTGGATTATTTTCTGTGAACGCGTTCAATCGTCTCATGTGATAATGTGCCTGTGCTCTATCGCTAAACGAACAAACGGGTTCAACTTCTACATCTATACTCTGCTTACCCGTCTCGCAAAGATCTCGCTCGCATGAATGACGACGTATCTGGCCGCTTCAAAATGGCGAGCGCGTCCCCGCAAGACAAGTACACTAGTGTATCGTAATACTGACAGTAAAGAGATTACCATATGATATTAAAGTTAAGCTCGCCCCGTGGTTCCGTCGGTGCGACACCTAAAGTACACTTACACGCGACCAACGGCTAGCATAATGCGCGGCATACGTGGGAACGTGGCTTAATGGCAACCCATCTTAATCTGTTCGCACACGCGGGACGTATCGCGCACATATGTATATATTATATACACTGTATATATGTATTACACGTGTGGTGTGAAATCTTTAAACGAGTCTCGCAGATTAAAACGGGTCACCCTGCATACAATTACACGTAATAATCACCTTAATTACTAAAACGACGGGATTATCGCTTACGTCACGTATCTCGCATGGATATACAATTTTTCTAAGTCTTTCGTAAGTCGTGTCGGCGCAACTGATAACCCCTTCTATATAAAAACAAACGCGGGTGTGTGTTATGTATTGTTCGTATTCGATCTAAGATTACAGCAATTATGGAACCACGATAACTTATCCATGAAAAGTTCGCTGATTTTCGCGCGTGCTATGCGTTCTTTTCGCTGCGGATATTCAAACGAAATAGAGCAGAAATTTAAATAAATAAGTAACTCCACCGTTATTTCAAATTGAAAATCTCTTATTAAGTAATTTAAAATGTCCGCATAAATATCCACAGTTTTGTTATCGTGAGTACGAAGTATAAAAGAAAAACGTTGAATTTTGCACTTACATAGCATGACGTTGCCAGAAGGGTTTATATATCTTTTTCAGCATTTTACTGTAATCTCAATTCGGTTCGGCAATATATGTACATATATGTATACGAATATGTATTGTATATCTATATATCTTCTCCTTATCCCCCTTTTACGTGTATATACAAAAACAGTATAAAATATCTACGTATTCGGTGAAGACTTGTGGACACGTGCGGCAAAGCACATAGAGATGTGCGCACAACCGGAAACGCGGACTCATAGGGCGCTTGCGCGAACACATTTTGAATAACCGGTGAACCTTAAACGGTTATAAATAAAATACACGACTAACTAAATAAATAAAGGAGCACCGATATGTATCCAATATTTACAAACAGACAATTAAAAGCCCACGCAATCGGCGATTTCGCGACGCGAGCAACGTGACACACTTTCTTCTCGTATTGTTTCTGTTTTGTTCTTTGCCTTGCCGCGATTTAAGCTAGTTCTGCCCGCCATGTTGGCCCCGGTCGATAAACGTTTTGAAATTCAAAAAATGACGCGCGATGCTGGGGGCAGTTCTACCTTAAAGTTTCATCTCGCAAGACGGAAGACAGCCTTCGTTCATCCGTTTCCTCCTTCCTCAAATTTTTAAATCTTTCTCGATCAATCGGGAAAAAGATTGTGCGTGATAGGAAATACGGTTAAACGCGGGAGAACGGTCGGCAACGTAGGAAACTATTATCGATGGAGGCTGGTTTTCAAATTCAAATCCGTCTCGTGGGAGATCATTACCGACAGAGACCAGTTTAAAATTCGCTGTTACCGACCGTTACATGTAATTCTATGTATCCTCGCTTTTGAATGACGAGGAGCGTCGGATTCGGGTAAACGTCTTGCTTAAAACGCGGTTTAAAATCTTACATCGTTAAAATCGTAGAGAAATTAGTTTTCAAAGTTGTTCAGAACAATCAATTGCAGTCTTTTGAATTTCTTCCGAACGATTCCTCGGTGTTTAGATTGGAAAAGGGTTTCGTCTCTTAAAGGCGGACGAGTGAAACGAAACAGAACGATACTGTCAGGGCATTTTGAAATCGGAATCAAAGAACACCATTCTCCGATCCGAGGGATATACGGTTATGGTTCGTTCGTGTCGAATTCGGCACCGTCGAGATCGGAACCGCTGGAATGCTGGTTTGCGAAAAGGATAATCGCCGTTCTCGATCCCGAGGGCCTTCGATAGACGTTCTTCGGTCGCGCTCGTTTCGCGCCAAAATTTCACAGCAGCTTATCGGCCGTAAAACGAACGTAACGGCACGAACCAGAGTCTCGAAATGTAATTCGGAAATGGAACGTTTCCGTCGAAAGAGCGGACCGAGTTACACGGTGGTCGTTACCTCTTCCGGTAACGTTTTTCGAGTTCGCAGTCGAACCGACTTTAACAATTCAGCCTCGAAGTCGTTGCGAACATTGGCGGGGCTCCGGCGTACACTTCAGCGATTCGGAACAGTTTCCTCGGAGAACTTCGAGCATCGACGAAGTTCCGAAGGCAGTCGCCATGACTTCGTTCGCGATTCGTAGACCTAGATCCGCGCGATCTGTTCTCAAACATCGAACGCTACGGAAAAATGGCTGATCTCTCGAAGCAACATGACTGAGGAAACGAAGAAACGGAGGAATCGATTTTAGTCGACGTTCCACAAATTTCTTCCGCAAACGACTCCTTTTTAAACAAGTACTTCGAGGCTCTCGCGCGACCGCGCCTTCTGCTGTCCGCATTTTCCGTTTGCCTGTACAATCATGGCGCCCAACTGGCATCCGGTCTCTTTACTGATAGGTCGGACCGGCGGCATTGCCAGTCGGATCTGGTACCAGAACTTCCGGTTGTCCGCGCTGCTATTGGTGCCGCTTCCTTCGTCCCAAGTCAAGATCTTCAAACGATCCAGCGACAGCTCGCCGGCGTCGTTACATCCCGTGGTCGATCGTTTCGCGATCGTCGTCACGTTGGGCAATTCTTTCGTTGCCACTACTATTGTTCGCGTTGTTAATGACGACACCTGCTTCAGAACTCCTCCCACGCTCGTCTCGTTCCACACGTTGCTCAAAGAAGCTGGGCTCAGGACTATGATCACCCTGCGGCTGGATGCTGCGTGCGGTCCGATCTCCAGGCCCCCTGAAACCACAGGATTGCGTTTTAGAAAAGAAACGTGACTGATAGAACGACCGGTTTTAAAGTTTCTACGTTACAATTATCTAAATTTTAAGGATGCTTGCATTGATTTCTGGGAATAACCTGTTCACACTTTACCAATCGGTAGCCTATAAATCGGCTGTCATAGCAACCAATATATTTGTTATCTACTATTGAGATATCATTATATAATTTTTTGAATAAACCTTCCGCGATGAATAAAATAAATAAAATAGATAAAATAAATAATTTATAATGCTAAGGTTATGACAATATAAAAGTGTTTACGGCCGAATGACCGCTCGATAAAGTGTTAAGTATGAATCACATCCTGTTTTCCTGTCATGGATATTTGAGCACTCAAGAAAATGTTCTTTTTCTTTGAAGCAAATTTTTGCGAACATTTTTTCGATCGCAATCACGATAAGAAGAAATTGATTGAGATGCTGTTGCATCGTTGACAACGAGACAGAATGCGGAAGGAATCAGTGGAAAAGACGTAGACACTGTTAACGAAGCCACAGATGTCAGAAATCGCAGAATCCCGGCGAAGATTCAGGCTTCAGCCAGGCCCAAGTTCCTCGATTGCTGGAAGATTGCCGCGCGAGAAATGCAGGCGCCTCGCGTTCATCAGCCAGTTAGGTCAAAAGATGTCTACTCAGGGGGCGAGGCAAAGGCAGAAGGGAGAGGATCGCAACAGTTCCTCGGTCTCGGAGGCGCATTATCAGAAGTTACCGGAGCGAAAACGCGGAGTCGGCGGGTGCAGCCTTGTACACACCTAATTCGAAACCGCGGCTGTCTACCAGAGACAAACGAGACGCTCGCCGTCGCGTCCGAGGGAGCGGCCAACTTTCTAATTCAATTTGCCAAGTTCCCCGCTGTGATTCCGTGATCCTGAAGGATCCCCGCTATCTTTCGGTTATCTCTGCCGCGTGTATATGCATTTCCGGAATGTCGCGCCGCGCCGCGCCGCGCCGAGGGAGTCGCGATTTTCGGAGTTCGCCGGTGGCGGACTTTTATTTTCCGACGGAATTGCGACCCTGCAACACGCGTTACACGGAAACAGGGTGGAACATCCCCGGGGATAGCTGTGCCCGGACACACGCTTGCCAGTTTCCAGGGACACAAAAATTCTGATGCAAACGCGGCTCTCCGCGGCGCACATATTTTATCCTGATGCTGGCTAACGACGTTAAAGCGGTCCTGCGAATCGTGCCATTGCCGCCGCACATTCGTCTTGGCAATTTTGCAAACACCATTTTTCAGATGCGCTTTTGAGCGTTTTGCTAGCCGCACACTTGTTGAGGAACTGGCAGGGTCGTCTTTCTTCTCAGCGGAGATTCAAGCGAATTTCGGCTCCCGACGGCTGAAGGAGTTTCGGAGAATGAACGAGGGGGCGTGGCTTAGTGGCCAACGAATTCATCGGAGCCAAGATGGGTGTACCACGGATTACATTTGCGAGGATCGAATCGACTTCGCTGGGTTAATACGAAGACGAGCGATTCTGAGACACTCGAACGTCGCCAAGGGTCCAGTTGTCACGCCTTTTAATTTGCATGTAATAACTCCGCCGACATAGGTGAGCAACTGCCGAACAGGGGTGTAAATTTCCGATTATCAAGTGCGCCGCGCCGCGTCGGGCCGGGCGGACGAGTTTCCGCGGGCGTGAAAAAAGGGAGAAAGAAAAGAAAGAAACCGGTAGGGCGCGCAACGAAATTTATGTATAGGTTGCTTTGCATCGTCGGATTGGGGCCGGGCGGCGTGCAGCAATTTGCATTAATAAAATCGCGGTCGACGGGCGTGCGCGCGCCCCAACTGGCTGCTCGCTCACCTACACGGCCCAATTCTGTCCCGCCAATTAGAAGGAAATTAGTGTCTGAATATTTTTCGTCGAGCGGCCGTTATCACGCTGCGCACCTAGCCGTTGATATTCATGAGATGCGACGCGCCCGCGAAACTAGACCGGTGCTCCACTCACGTCGACCATTCGGTGGACCCGCCTTCCCACACGACCCCTTTGCTTTGTTTCCCGCGGAAGATTCTATCAGCCACCCCTGTCAAACACGGCTTTATGATTTACGCTTTTCGATCGTCCCTGTGAATCGCTCGTTCGCTCCTGTTCCGCGATAATTATGCGCTCCATCGCTTTGTCGCGCGGTCAGTGGCCTTTTGGCTTTCTGGCTTCTTAACTTTTTGGCATTTCTGTAGGCAAAAGGCGCCGTGGATTTCATATTTTTCTGTTGTCGAAATTAGAAGCACGCCTCGCTAAAGAATGCTTCTAGCGAAACGTTGATAGAATGTGCTATGAACAAATATATATCGCGATCATGCAATGAATTCATAGGAGAACAACCCTTTTTCGACTGTTTCTTGTACTTTTCACTAACCGGTTTATTTCAAACGACACTCATTTTCAGAACTTATTAGTAGTCCGCGGATCTTCATGCAAAATAAAAATTATCCATCATTCTGAAATCATTTTAATAAATTGAAACTAACACGTCTACGTTCTTAATTCCATTTAGTTTTTTTCTTCGGACCAATAAGTGATTTCTACGTGTTCAGTAGGGTTGAAACACAGTGTCCAGGTCGTTTCGCTGCTAGAAAGTTCGGCGTTTCGTAGTATTTTAAACAGCCGGAAAAGAATAGTTCGCTATCGGGGTGCAAGGGAACTTAATAACGTCATTAGCGAGAGCTTCCCACGGAGTCGAGGAGAGGGGCGGAAGTGGCTAGCTCTCGTTTAATTAAAGCCGAGACTTACAGTTCTGGTTCAGGTGGGAGAGCTCGAGCGGCGTGCACTTGTATCGATGCCTGGTCTCCAGGGTGGGTATCACTATACCGATGACCAGGCTGGAGTCCTTCTCGTGGTAGCAGACCAGAGCGTCGCATTCCTTCCCGTCTGCAATTCATGTTCGTGACCATGTTGAGTACGTGGCCGCCTCGTGCCGTACACACCGAGAACACGTTGTTTCGCAATCAGAAGGTGTACACCAGTGGTGTCTGGGAGCGGTTCGTTTCCGGTTAGCTCGTCGCACCGCGATACGACGGGCGACGGAAGTCCTTCCGACTGCACGTGTTCTCGGTCCCCGATCCGTTTCTCGAAAACGGACATCCGAGCTACTAAGTATTCGTGACTCGACAAATTTCTCATCCACCCTTATAGCTATCTTTTTAATTCTATTTCCCGTTGCCAATAAATATATGCCGAAGCTGAAATAGTTAGAGGTTTGGTCGCGTCGACTAAACACGTTCAGTGCTGCCGACGATCAACCACTGGAATTCCAACAAAGTTAAATCAATTTAATTAATCACATCGAAACTAGAAAGCTAAAATTTATCACAGTCGATGATATTAGAACTCTTTAGCATAAGAGATATCCTAGTCAAATTCAGTTTGTTCGAATATATTACAATGCAAATGAATCTTCAAAGTAGGTCAAAAATTGGTGTGATATTTGACCGACGCGGCGATCAACGTGTGAAAGGAACAATTCGAGTCGGCTTTAAGTAGTATTCTTGTAGGAGTATTTCAATTAAGCTTAGCTCAAATTAAAGCTGGAAGTGCCCGATCCAAGATAAGACAACTCGGTTTGACAAAGGATCGCTAAATCATTTTGGGAAATCGCGAAATCCTGACAGCTGACTCGAACAAAAATCATTCGATATTGAAGGAATACTTAAAGGAACAGCTATTTCAATCGTGAGCATGTGCCTTAAAAAACAACAGACAACAATTCAGTAGTAACACTCCGGAAGTGCTCCCTGGAGGTCCAGATAAGGCTCCACCCATGAAATGCTTGCATAGGGGTTGCGTCGAGGGTTGGTAACAATACAGGAGTTTTCATTTTCCAGGAAGCATTTCGGAGGAGTTCGACTAGTTCGAGTAGGGTTTCGGGAACAGCTGGGACATATAATTGTTCGTGAAACGTTTCGGAGCCGCTTCGTCGAGGGTTCCAGCGATTACGGAAGCAAGCGAGGGTGCTGGGGAGGGGGGGGGGGGGGGGGGTGGCAAAGAGGACGAGGTAAAAGGATCGAACAGATAACAGCGCCGATAAGAACGGCCTCTGACTGCAAACAATCGACCGAGAAGCTCTTCCTATTTACGAAAAGGGCCGGCGACTGCGATAAAAAGAACCGGCAAAAACCGAGAAGGTATTCTCTGTTCGCGAGAGGCCCTCGTTTGCTGGTGCGCACAAGCCCTCTGTTTACGACGCGACGCGACGCGACGCGACGGTTAAACGATGCACACTGCACACGGCTGCAGCGTATCGCGGATTCCGTGCGGTGCGCCCACCGGAGCCCCGAGTGAAAGTGCCCGATTGTTTATGGAACGATTCGCCGCCGCTGGCACGAATAAGGAGAGTCAGTCACGAGCAAAACGAACCGGCCACGATAATCCTTTCGAGAATTCTATGGGCCATTATTGCGCCGCCTTTTTACGCGGAAACCGCCGCACGGCCTGCCCTCCCACCCCACCCGGCGAACCCCGATCTACCCCTTGAATTAGAGACCCCCGGAATTTATACGTGCACGGCAGTTTACGAGCAGCTAGCGACGCGAATCCTCGCCGATTTTTTAACGCATGCTCCCGATAGAAGCAAGTGAAACAGGATATGAAACTTTCCGGGTTACGCCCTCGTCGTATCTGCACCGTCTAATCATTGTAACGTGACTGGAGAGCTGCATTACCGTCTCTGATTAAATGCCCTCGGTTACAGCGCTCGATTTTCAGGATTTTCACGGAGCAGCGAACTGAATTTCGCGTCGTCTATCTGCAGTTTGTTTTCGTGTTCGAGAGATTTTTACACGAGGATGTTCTCTCGTAGATCCTTTTTTTTAGATTGCTCTTCAATCGCTTGCGAGAAAATAAATCGGAAACGAAGCAAACTTCCATTTCCGGAACGAACGAAAAATAGAGGAAACGTTCGTTTAATTCTTTCGTTTGTGGAACACGTGCGACACCTTTCTGTTCCAATTTCCTTTGAATTTGCATATCTCTACCGCGCACACTGCTCTGTAACTCTCCGCACGCGTTCTCCGGGCAGCAAACAGTGGTCGAAAATTAGCGGGCCGAGCTAATCGAAAACGAAAGCACCAATGCCTGTCAATAATTTCCAATAGTCGAGCACGGGAGGAGCCTGTGTCAAAAAAATCGTCGATCGGACACGCTGTCGCGCCGGGCGGAATGTTGAAGATACTCCGCGGACCGGGACGAGTACTGGGGATCGATCTGTAGAGATCGGTGGTCTCTCGTTACTTCCATTCCATCGTTCCATTTTCCGGCCCGAAATTAGTTTGTTTTCAGCAGACCGCGAGCCGGACACCGAAAATAGCGCAGAACGAACCATTTTATTTCTCGTTCGAGATTCGCGAGAGTGGAAGAGGGAGGATCGCGGAGGATCGATGATCGATCGGTCAGAGGTCTCGGCCTCGCTGCCCGCGAGCCGATCGATCGCGCCGGGATTTATTGAGATTTTTTGCTCGTCGCGAGCCGTCGCGCGTCGTTTAATATGCGGACGCGTGTACGGACGTGGAAAGAGCCTTTGCATACGATTACTCTCGCCGGCAATTTTGTTTTCATTTTATTTTCATTTGCTGGGCATTGTTCGCGGCTCTCCCGCGTTTTCCGCCGTGTTTCCAAAGGAAACTACCTCTTTCCCCTCTTGCTTCCTTTCCTCTACTCCACCTCGTCACGCTCAAATGCCATAATCGCGCGGGTTTCTACGCAAAAACGTGGCCAGCCGTGTTTTAATCCGCCGAATCGATCGCGTACGTGCGCGCAGCAATCTTCGACGTTGACGATAACGGCGTTCTAATTGAAAATACAGTAGTGTCACGCGGTTAACGAGCGCCGATTTATCTAATCCGATGGCCTAGATTTATTAGGTCGCGGAAGAAATTCGCGCGGCGATCCTCTATTTCCCGTATCTTGATGTACCGGAGGAGAACTCCGTCTTCGAGACGATTAATTCGACGCCGCGCAGCGCCGGTACACTACCAGCACGTGAACAGTTACCTGATAATTGGACTGCGCGGATATTTACGCATTTTCATGACCGATTCGGATAAGGGATCAGAGTTCTAACGAACTCGAACGCGGATCCGATGCCGAGTTTTTATCCGACGGATACTGAAATAGTTTGATTGTCCGGTGTTTGTGGTTTCGACTGTCCCTTGGGAATATTCGTTCGCCAAGCAGATTTATTTTAACGCTCCCTTAACCCTTCGCCGTACAATCTTCTTCATTTAGAAGTTTCTCGATTGCAATAATTTTTAAGAAAAAGAAGACAATTCGGATTTATCGTGTGTCTATATTTATTTAAACGATTATATACTGATGAAAAAAAATCAGAATTTTATTCAAACTAAAGAGAACGGAATAGCATCCACACATGACAAATTATTACTAGAAATCTTCGTCACGTACCAGATTCGTCAAAGTATGGCAAGGGGTTAACGCGTGTTTATGGCAGAAGGGATACAGAAAATTTAAAACTACGCCGAAGACTTTTGAAACCGATTGTAGTCTGAAGGATGTCTACAGTCGCCTTTACGTTAATATCGGGCACTCGATAAAGCTGCTATTTAAGATAAATAAATTCCTATCGAGCTTAGATGCTATCTAACAGAGTAGGCGATCTTAATTATAAATTATTTCTAAGAGTGATTTCCAGATAGAGATATTATCACGCAACGATACGATAACGTTGTTTCATACAGCATTATTCGAAATGGTCAGAGCATAAAGCTACACTTTTCAGAGCTTGCAGTCAGCAATCTAATAAATTCCATTTTACTTTTGCGACAAATACACGAAACTTTTGAGCTTTCCTCGAGGACGGTTTCGATCCCTAACGATGCTAACGGGGTTTCGATACCGATCAGATTCGGAGTGTACCGATGGCTTAAAGGAGGAGGACATTAGTTGATCCGTGGCAGCGAGAAATGGTAAACATTCGGACTGCTCGGTTGCTAGATGGCCGTGGTTTTCAAAGACAGTCTTAGTTCCCATGTCTGGGCAACTGGCGCGAGGCTGCCGCGCGTTGCACGCTGAGGGAACTTTCAGCCGGTTAACAAAGAGAAAACGATCTCCCGAGAAACGTTAATAGGAGACGTCGCGCGTCGCGTCGTGGCGGTGGTTCTCGGAAGCACCGTAATCGCAGTAATTTTCTACTTTCCGTATACGGGGGACCACTCGCAACCACGGACCACGGACCACGGACCACGGAGCACGGAGCACGTCGCGACGCGTCGTCGCTGGGCTCACCGTCGTGTCGTCATGTAACCCCGTCGTCGACGAGATCTGGTCCGCGAGAGAACCGACGAGGACGAACGACGAGGACGAACGACGAGGACGTACGGCGAGGACGAACGACGCGGAGGACAGGTATCTGGAGAACGCTAGCTCTCTGTAACAGTCTGCGGTGTTACACGTGTACGTCGCGAGCCGCAGCTACACGGCCCGCGATTTATTGTCACCGGTTACAACGATTCCGCCATTTTTATACTTCGCCGAGCTGCCACGCTCGGATCGATCCGACTCGACCTCTTCCACTCTCTTCCAGTCGTTATACCTTCCCTTTTCTGCTTTCCGAACGCGGAACGGAGCTACGCTTGCAAACGCGAACCGGCTCGCTAGGCGAATAATAAACAGTTAATTGCACGGCGAAACAAATTCGGATCCAAGTTCGAACGGTTTTCGCTGCAGATTTTTCTGCGCCTGTTCGAGCGATCATTTCGTCGAGGAATGAAAATAGATGTGGCATCATCACTTATCCTAGCATCTTTAACTCCTTACTGGCTTACTATTATCTTCACAGTTACAACTACGGATCTTTATGCAAAATGAAAATTATATTTGTAAATTGCCACAACCGGTTGCTGAAAGTTCTTCCTTTCCTTAACAATTTTAGTAACTTGGAAATAAGACAATGACTCTTTAATTTTTTGAATTTGTATGCTGTTTCAACTTTGATCTACTCATTTTTGCCATAAATGCATAAAACCCGCGGCCTAGTTATAACGATTAGAACTTTCTCGATTGTAAGAATTTCTTGTAAAGATGAAGAAAATTTATGTTCATTATACGCGTACATTTATTGGAATACTTAATACTATGCTCACGGAATGCGTGGGCATTCGCTGCAAATCTGAACGAATATATGCTTACTATATTTATGAAGCAATGCGAGACAGCTGCTCCTGCTGCTCAGTAAATCCAGCGTTAAATGTTGGCGACTGAATTATATATTTTCGTCGAACTTAATTCAAGACGACTTGAAAGTGCGCAGTCAACAGTGCGGACGTATTACCAGCGAGCTGTTAGGCAAGATTTAGCCTCTAGTTAGGTTTGAACTTTGATTCGATTAAAGCTCGTAAAATATAAATGCAACCATAACCTGAATACTGCACGCGCTCTGTAACATCCTGTAGATTGCGGATTTGATGGGCTCTTATAGCTTATCAAGCAGCGTTTAACGAAGGGTAGCAGCCTTCTTATACTGTGCTTAATCAAATACGATCTTTAATAGGTGGAAGACCTTTCTATTTACTTTCCGTTTCCTCCTAATTAGCCCGTGAGAACGTGGTCCTGCATAAGCGATCGCAGTCTGAATAATAAGATAAAGAACTAGTTTCCTAGTCTTCATAAAATCCAGACAAGAATTTCAATTATTCGACCAGCCAATTTAAGTATTCTATTTCTCTACCTGCGGGACAGATAAAAACTACTGGAAGTTTCACCAACAATTTAATTTGGCTCGAAATCTCGCTCTAGACCAAGAGCATCTCGCTTAACTTTGTTCACTGCTTACCTCAGCTGTCGAGTTACCTAATGAAATATTATTCTCTTGCTTTTAACTCCCTGCATCGAGATTTAATTATTACTATTTAATTTTCGATTATTGAAACTGAAAACGTACATTTGTGTGGAATCTATTCAATTTTGTTTCATTGGATACATATTTGTTATGGAGTAACGAAAACCGGTTAGCGTTCCGTAAACATAGTATTAACAATTTCCTTAACCCCTTGCGCTACGATTTTTTTCAGAACCGCGTTGATTAGCACTTTTTAGTCCTTAATAATTTCCTGGATGAAACAACAGAATTTTTGTTTCCTGATTGCCTTAATTTACTTTCATTTCCAGATTTTGACGACAGAAGATTCAAATCTCATTTCGCTTTAGAAGAAATGATTGGCAGTCATATTTATTAAATTATATACGAAATGTTCGTCACGAGTCTGACTCGTTATTATAGTGCAAGGAGTTAATAGAACGAGATGATTTTTGTTTCTTGTATTCGTCTCCGTTTACTTTTGCTCCTAGATTTTGAAAATAAAAGAATCAATTTCTCTTTCAATGTAGAATCACAGCGGAAGGGGTTGGAGTAACCTTCAACCCCAAGAAATATTCTCGATCAACAAAAACTAATGCTCGAGCCCTTCTCGATTCCAAATCCGGGAGTGCCGCTCGTATCGCGCGGAATATTCTACGCAGCGATTCTTGCGAGCTCGTTGCGCCGCTTAATCCGCCACGATCATTCGCGCAGCCGACCCCTAATTACTCGGGATCGAGCACGGCAGAGAAACCCGCTCGTTCCGAGGCGGTTTTCCGTGGAAAAAATCGAACGTGGAAGTCGTTCCCCGCGGATTAAACGAAGATTAAGCAAACTGGTCGGCCATCGAGCCGCGGAAGCACCGGCTTCCGTGAACGTCCGCCATATTAGATATTGCCGTCGAACCGGAAGCAGAGGAACGTAGCAACCGGTTTCGAGTATCGAGCGGCGACGAGACGCGGCCGTAGGTACGTAAAGCATGCACGAAATGGGAATTCGATATGTTAATTTCGGCTCCGGTTCCGCGGAGCGAGCACGCCGTGTTCGCCTAAGCGGGAATGTTAAAAGGTTAGCGACGCCATCTTTGAATATGTTGCTTCGATTTCTCGGCCCGGAGAACGGTTCGCCGCTTGAGAAACGACCGAGCGAGCGACTCGATGGCGAGGGGGACCACTCGACATTCGAATTCCATGGAGGAAAGGGCGCTTTAATCTTGCAGTCGCGAATTTCGAGGGTTACCTAATCTCCTAACGATTCCTCGTTATCCTGAAAGTCTTATAGAATTTTTGAATAATTTACGAATTTCGACTTTCGGTTCGATCTGCGATGAGAACAACTATTTTCGGAGGAGCTGACGAATAATTATGGTCTCGTTATGCTCGCGAGTGTAAGACTATCGGATGCGATATTCAGCAGCAGTGAAAATCGAAAAACTCTCGGTCGGAAGCGTGTTAAGCCATCAATGACGCGGCACAACGCGGCACGGCGTCTGAGTCCATTTTAACCCAGCTTTTCAAAGGCTTCTTGCTTCTTAGCTTCTAGCGTCTAATTTAACGCATTACGAACACGCTGTGCAGCATCTTGCTTATAATACTAGATTTTATTTTGTAAATATTCGTAATAGAGAACACGAGATTAAATAATCGATGTACAATCGAGAAATGGTCCACGTTAGGGCCGCGACAAGTTCCTGGAGAAAAATCGTGCAATCGTAGGATAACCGTACGATTTTTTCTCACGGAGAACGCGTTCAAACGTCGACAATTTCCGCTGGAAATTTGACGGCACATGGGTTTCCGTAGCGGTACGGACGCGGGAGTCGCTGGAATAGCAAGAGTCTAAATGGCCAAGGATAGCTTCCCCAATAAAGTTGTCAAAGGGGACCGGTCGGCGAGGGTTAAAAAGGCGCGCGAGCAGCAGAACGACGCAAAATGCGAGCGTTTCACGAGCGTTTCGCGAGCATTCTGCGGAATATCGAGGTCAGGATGAAAGGGGAAAGCGGAAAGGCTGAATGGTCGCGAGAACACGGCTCGCGAAAGGGACGCGGCCGGAAATGAGAACGGTGTCTTTAATTCGCAAACGGGAGACTGACAAAGGTGAGAGAGAACGCGACGAACGGTTAACGTATCGTCTCCGCCGGTAATTAAAAGCTGCGGTTAACCCGGTCAAAGAAAAAAGCGAGCCCGTGTGTCCCCGATAATTACCATTCTCCTCGAGGGGGGCGAATTTGTCGCGGCAGAGCAACACCAGCGGCAGCCAGCAGCGAGCGTAAAACGCGCCAGCGGAGATCAACAGAACCAGCAGCAGCACGCCCAACAGGAACGACTTCCTCCAGGAGCCATTTTGGAGACCCAGTGCGAATTGCGGCTCTGCAACAAAGGGATGCGTCCTGTAACAGTCCTTCAAACTTTCGTGCAAAACGCTGCACGGAAAGCTACAATGTGCTCTCGACATCGAAGCGTTTTTGGCTCCCTTTGTTTTCCCTAGAGAAATTCGAGCCTTTTTCTGTCTCGCGACATTGCGAATAATTTACAACACTTTGACTGCCGCGCCAACCATGTAAGAGTCAGAACGTACAAACGTTGTCACTTTTAATTTTATGCAATTTAATTTTATACAGATTTTGTGGAACACAATTGAGGATCTGGCAATCATAAGTGTCTCTTTCGGAAGGGACATTTGTAACAAATTAATTACTGCAACAGTCCATGGTTCATCTAATTAGATATACAGGGTGTCCCAAAAATGTCTGGTCATTTTTTTTTCATTAATAACTCGTTAACCACGCCTCGGAGAAAATTTTTGTAAAGGAAAAAGTTGCTTGAATTGACCTCGGGTATCCTCCATTTCCGGATTGTTAGACATTTTTGGGACACCCTGCATCACCGTGCAACGTCGTCTGAGAAACAACGTCTGCAGGAGTGACTGTTTTTCAAAGTGTTGCTGTAAAAACATTTTATTCTAATTTCTCCAAAGTAGGACAAATGGTCAACCAGACACGACCCCCTTAATCGCTTTAAAATACGAAACGAAAGTACGAAAAATGTCACGAATTTCTGGTCTTGCGCGAGCGCGAGCGCGGTCCAGGATGAAAATGACACGCAGCCATGTTTCCACGATAACAAGGCCGCGGCTGCTTAACCGCCGGCCTGATTAAAAGGCTTAGTTACTTACCTTGTCTGTAAACGTGAGCAGGTAACGTGATCTGCTCGTCCACGCCGTTGCTAACTTCGCACTTGTACTCCCCGTAATCCTCCAGAGTTATGTCCTCGATCTCCAAATAAGAGCCAATGATCTGATTGTTTTCCCTGAAACGGAGTCGTTAATCTTTGAGTCGGCGTGCTTGAGGCTTGAGGCTTGAGAGACGCCGCGGCACAGTAAGGGAGGCCAGGTGAAATAAAAATCGACGCTGCCCTCACGTAATCGTTTCTTATTCGCGAGCTCCGATCGCGGAAAACCAAGGTCTCCTCGGCGAGAGAGATCTGCCGGACGCGACGCGGCGACGGTCCTGGGCTTCGTTGGAATGACAACCCAACCCTGCTTCTGTTGCCGGCAAAAAGATCTTCCTCCCGGTAGAAATATTATCGTTATTACTGTCCGTTGCTCAAAAGAAAGCATTCGTTTTGGCCAAGGGATAAGAGGGTATCCCGCTAACTTCACCTGGCCTGTACACCCGTAGTCCCTATTTTTCTATGACCTCTCGAAACTCAAATCTACTGGTAAACGAGAAGATCGGTAAACTAATCGACGCGAGAAGGATTAACGTTGTACGTTAACATATCCGTAAAATTTTCAAACAAATACGACACTTCGTACGTTTTGTAATATGCAAACGATTACGGTTCATCTTGTGTTCGTCATTTGCTACTCATTTTACAACGATTGCAGTTTCTTAAAAAGTCAAGTGCCGAAAATTAATGCGACAAATTCCCACAAAATCTAAACACTTTGATCAAGGAAACTGAAACTAGCAAGTTGAGCTGTATCATAGTGAATGGTTAATCGATGTTTGTTTGCTCGAATATATTCGCAGCGAGAGTGAATGTTGGCGCGTCACTCGACGCGCTGATCTGTACGTTCTAGTTGTCGAGTATATTGTACAGTGGAAATGAATTGTTGCTCGTGGCTTTGGATCTAAATTACAAATGAAATTGTTTTGCCCGTTTGAACGAGAGACTCGTTGATTCTGCTGTTCTTTTCAATTAATTAAATCATTTTAGCAAAAATGGTGAATGTTTATTATTGTTTAACACTTATAAGTGTTAAATCTAGCAAAAGTGATGCTCGATATTAAACGCAGTATCGAGCACTTGAAGCACTCGAGCGCTTCAGCATTCGCGTACCCAGGTAAAAGTGTTTTGTCGTCAAAATGTGTAGCGTTTTTTCGCCAGGATCCCAAGGATACACGAATACTTGTGGCTCGCAATGTACTCGGGAGTCGGTAAGGGGGACAGAAACCCACGGGTTCGACGGGAAGAGGAAAGGCTCGTTGTTCGAGGACCGGAGGCTGTAAATCTGCCAGCTGGACACTCGTACCGCGGTACTTTCGAGAAAATATCGCCGTGCGTCGCGACGTCTCGCGCCCCCGATGAAGTCAGCGCGCCGAATGGTGTCGTCGTGATTTCTCAATTTTCCGCGGAATCTCTTTTTCCATCAGGGAAAATAATCGATCGATGTGTCACGTATCGGCTGACCTCATAGAATCCGCGGGATTGAGAGTACTGGTAACAATCGGATTACAAATACGATTGACGAGCTGAGGAGTGAGGCGCGCCAAAGACCCAAAAAATGTAAATCACGTCAGAAACCGGCTTTTATCTCTGACTCACAGGCTTCGTGGATCTGGAGACCCAATTTCCAGCGATATTCTAGGCAAGATGAGTCGCCAGGCGTGATAAGGAACGATAAGTTCTGTTACGCGGAGGGACCAACGGTTAGCGACGGATAGAACGAGAAAAGAAAAGAGCGGAGAGGTCTTGATCGGTCCGAGCGATTAGTTTACGAGCCGGGGGACGCGTCCGAGTGATACCCGGGCAAAAGTAGCAGATGTCCGTGGACAGCTGATGGCTCTATAAGCTTAATAAGCCGCGACGATCCGAGATCGCGAGACCTCGGCGAAAGAAGAGCTGGGAAACGCGGTGCTCTCGCGAGGATCGACTGATTTATGACCGCGACTGCCTCTCTCTCAGTCAATCGCCGATCCTCGATCCTCGATCGCGAGCCCTCCTTTCGCTCTCAGCGAGGAATCTTTAACGGGGAGATCGCGAAACTTCGCCTTGGATCGTTTCGTCGGGCTCCGGATCGAGACAGAAGAGGAGCTATGAAACTGAACGCTCCCGAGGATGCTGTGCTTGCTGTTCTCGGGTACAGTGTCGGTTAAAACCTTCTGCGATTATCCTCGAGTCTAGCTTTCTCTCGTCGTGATCGCTCGGCAGCAGATTTCACGCATTCGTTGCACAATTTGATGGAATCCCAGCCATGCCGCAACATTTTGTTTATGTTCAAGGTAAGATAAGATTCGGTTTCCGTGGCAGTATTTTTATGTTACTTGGCTGAAATCGAAGCTGGAGAAATCTGCTTTGAGATAGAGCAGCCTCGGTTGAGAAAGAATCACGAGGACATGTCGAAAAATCGAAATAACCGGGGTCGCAGAAAAATGGCTCGATTTCGGAGGAAAATTCAAGTCGATTCTAAGTTGCGTCCCTGCGAGAATGTTTCAATAAAACAGGGCTTAAATTAAAGCCAGGGATGTCCGCCTCGATACAGAGTAAGTATCAGAGAAAACGCGAAGTCATTTCATAAAACGAGAAAATCCGGACTGTTGGCTCAAAGGAAAATGATTGAATTTATAGGGATGTTTCGGCTAGATTGAAAAAATCGGCTAGCATCAGCGAAACAATTTCCATCGGAAAAACTCGCTAACAAAGAACGCAACAACAATTTGTTAGCCCGAAAAACCGGAAAAAACTGTGGCAAGCCCGCAGTAGAAACGCGCAGGTTCGGCCTCGCTAATCGGAAGTGGCCGGCGGCGCAATCATCGAGAAAAAATCGTAAACCGTTTACGGGTGGCTCGGTTATGTAGCCTGCGAACGGTGTAAATCGTGTCGTGGCCGGAATTGAATCGGCGATTAGTTTTTTTCCGGGTGTGTCGATTATCTGCGATCGGTTTGCGCGCCTCGAGGGAACGCGCAGTTCACGCGGAAATCGAGCTTGCTCCTCGTTAATATTTCATTTTACCTGTCGCTTTTAATTGTGGCTGCGGCACGGGGTAATTCGGCGAGTTGCGGCTGTGCCGCAACCCGCTCGCGTTTCGTCCGCAGCGGCGCGCCAAGCCGCGTCCGTTCGTTGTCGAAGAGTTGCGCCGAACGAACGAACGAGCGACGAGAATTTTAAATTGACCAACTTCCCGCGCTTCGGATTGACAGCCGCCACCGCCACCGTCGGCGACGCCAGGCCGCCGACGCGATACAATTCGACAAGTTTTAATTAAAAGGCCCACGGAAATTCGAAACAATTGCGCGCGACGCGGTCTTGTTAGTCCGCTCCGCGAATTACACGAGCGAATTTAAGCTCTCCAAACGATCGCTCGGGCCAGCTGGGCTGCGGCGATGCTGGATCCGATTTCTGATCGCTCGCGAGCCACAGTAATCGATTTTTATCGAAAAAGTGAGACAGGAATTATTGACGAATAATATATAATTAGAAATGTTTCTTAATCGGCATGAATAAATGTGACAAATAAAAATCGCATTTTCGGTTTTCAAAACGATTTTGCACATGGTCATTTCGTCAAAGAGAAAAGGCACTTGTCGATTTTGAAACGATCTTTGATAGTTTAAATTATTTCGCTTTGAACTGGAACAAACAAAGCGGTGCTTATCGATTATACGCATTAGACAGTAAGATCGGAGATCGACCGCGTGTCCCAGCTGACTCGCTTGATCTCTCGCGATTCCATTGTGTTTCGACAACGAGCATTTTCGAGATTTTTCCCTGCGGATTATTTCGAGACCGAAATGTCCGTGAATTTGAAAAAAATTGGTGGCAGATACGCTGTACCCTAGGCGGAGAGTACAACTGTCCTCGCTTAATCCTTGCACGGGCAACAGAATAAGCAAAAAATAGGAATAATATTTGCGACCCAGCAAAATTGTGGACAATTTCAAAAGGCAAATTGAAAAACAAAAAGATGCAAATACCGAAATATATTTCTGCATTTAATTTGCCTATAAGGGGATTAATTGAGCCGCGTTATCAAAATTTCTGTTCCGGCTTTCCTTCGGGGAACAATTCTTTAGAGCTAGCGACACTGGAGAATTAACTAAAAAGGTAGCTATAGATTATCTCTGTTGATCTCTCTGTGCAAGCGGTCCTCGGTAGACGGGGCAATTAGGCTCGTCATTCATAGGACAATCCATGCGCGTGACAATTTTATAATAACGTTTCAAAGCAAACCGTATCGAAGAGGGGGATACAATAGTGTTTATTTTGCTTGTTCCGTACAAAATGTCTCCAGTGGGCGTGGCTTCGCTAGTCCGAACTTTAGGAAAGTCGAGACAGTGTCTCCATGAGGCAATCTAGGTTCATCATCATTTTTGAGTAACGTTTCGAACTAAACAAAATCGAAGAAACCAATGTATGACTGTTTATCTAGCTCCCTCTGTACAAAATATTCAGAGTGGGCGTGGCTTCTTTGCCCTCGATTTAGTTGGAGCCAGAACGATGTTCCATGGAGCAATCTATGCGGAAGCCAATGCAATGATCATTGCATCCTCTAAAGATCTGTCCCTGAAAGTATCTTCTGAAATCGTCATCCGTTCCCCTTAACATTAAAAAAGTTGAACAAAATTCTGGTAAATAACCCCCCCCCCCCCCCAATGATCGACGATGTCCAAGCAGCACAGCAACAGCTATACAAAAATTCCTAGTAATCGAGGCAACAATTCACGGAGTCGTCGTTTATTCCCGTTTTTCCGAATTTTAAGCCTCCGAAAGCCGGGCAGCGTCGAACGCGAGCGTAGCCGAGTGAAACTGCTCAAGCGATTCCACGAACCGACGAGGACAGCTCCGCGTCCGTGTTAAGCGGGTGCTCGTAACCCGTGAAACGAAACTAGCTAACTAGCCCATTGAAATCGACTCCTTCCCGGTCACTGCACATCGAACCCGATGTCGCCCACGACCACGGCAAAGAGGGAAAAAGAGAGAGAGAAAGAGGGGGGGGGGGCAGAGAAGAGATACCCAACCGGTAATCGGTAATCGGCAATACAAGACTCGAACACGAGCATCGCTAAGCTCGATCGAATCTTTCGATCCAGCTTCGACGATGATTCCGCGGTGGCAATCGATTCCCAAGAACGATTTCAGCACCTGATTTTTTTCATTAGCCGCCGCCGCGGCTCGTCGAGCATATCTTCGAGATCAATCGACAGGAATGAAGATTGATGGCTCGCCTCTAACCGGCCGATTCATAGAACAGCCGGTGAAGGTTCCGAAGTATCCCATCAATTGAAATAGTTTAAATCGACTTAACGGCGCGGAATTTATAGAGTGTTCGTAGAAGGGGCCCGCGTTACGATCGGCCGGCACCACAGGATAGACTTTAATCTCGTAAGAGGCGACGGGAAATCGATGGGTCTAATGATCTCGCGCTGCAACCCTCGCAACACCCCCGCAGACTATCAACATCACTTGGCCCCCCCCCCCCCCTCCATTTCACTCTCGTTCCTGTTCCCGCTTAATTAAGAGAAACCAATAAACTCGGTTGCTCAGCCTCGTAACGTCCGCGTCGATTCCGGCATTGGTTACCGCACCCGTTCGAACTTAATTAACGCTCGATAATGTCCCCGAACCACGCCCACGACCTCGGATTTTATCCCGATGACCATCGAAATCAGCTTTCGACCCACTGGCCCCTTTTCGATGTTTCAATTACGTCCGATGCTGTCAAAGGCTTTTAAGATGGGGGGAATTTCTAGCCGATTCTTGTTTCTTCTACCTAGCACAGAGATCCGGGGTCTGTTAATCAATTCTTCAGCGACGACTGCAATTTCAAAGTTAAAAGAATAAATCGCCTTCGGCAGCGTAATTTACGAACCATCTGCAAAATTATTGTGTAAAAGAAAATTGTTTAGCTTCTTTTAATATGCATCGAGATAATACGGGATGGTGCTTCGTGTCTCATTTACAAAGTTCCATGAATAATTTAAAAAGAAGTTTCGCATTTCAAAGTTCGCGGCGGTATCGCCGGCATCGGGGTCGAATCGAAGCCCGCGAAATTCAAACGCGATATCTACAGCTACGAAGAAAATTGTTTCCCTTAGAAGATTCCTAATAACGTGTGGTTGAAAAAATGGTAAAAACGAAGGGACGAGTGAACGAAGACGTGATCCGATTAAATTATGCTGAAGGGAGAAATATCGTCGCCTTTATCCCAAGATTCGTGTTCGAATCAACGAATTTCCAAACGGATGTCAGCGGGACCATCGAATATCACGTTCCGACGCGGCGGGACTGTTTTAATCGTTCAAACAACAAAGGACTGGATCGCAAACAGCACGCGCCATGCCGATGGAACGATTTCAGCCGCGATTAAGCGATCCTTCGCGATGCGTGAACACAGAGAGCTCGGAATTTCCCGATGAAAAATGATTATTCGCAGCACGCGGGGAAGACCCATGCCCGTTTTCTCTGTTTGCGATCGTTGTGACGCGATCGGCCGGATTGCTCGTGATAAAACTTGATTGGATTGGTTCGACGTAAAAGGATCATGTTTTATTCACGGGGAAATAAAAAAGAGCGCGCGACGGTAATCGACTAGCTTAAACTAATCGACCGGCTGGGGGTGTTTACGCGTCTACACGGTTTTATATATGTATATACGAATTTCTCTAAACGAGAATGGCTACGAAAATGATACGAATTTATATTCGGCCGTACGTTACACTCTCTCGTGTATTCAAATTGCGATAGGCAAACATTTTCCGGTTAGTTGCTATTTTGATAGCCCAGAAATACTGCAATTTGCAGGAAAACCTGACTCCGAAGGAACGCGATATTTAGGCATTTTTCCGAAGAGAAGTGCCGCGTCTACAGACTCTTTTCGTGGGTCTATTGATCTAACTGTTGAGAATATGGTCAATCCTTTTTCAAGTGAAAATATCGATTAGTACCGTAAGGTATTATTAACACATTATCCGCTTTTTAACGTGTTCCGTGCCGAGCTGTTTTTACTCGTCTCTTAATGCTAGCCATTTGATATTTTACTAAAACTTGGTATATTATACGTAATTATTAACTATTTTATATATAACAATGAAACAAACTTATTATGACCCATTCTTGTGGTGGAAATTAATTCTTTAGTTCTAAATTTGTCATAAACTATTTTTTTAACGCATTAAATAAATATTTAAGCATGTTCCAACGGTGGTACATTTGCCAAGGAACGTGTTAAAAAACATTTAATATTTGCAAACCTGACAATAATATTTGTGTAACAATTATATAACGAGGATTTTTAGGATTTCACAGAGGGATTCTTTCAAATATATAACGAAACTAAAGGAAAATTAAATTTTTTAAGAAGGTATTAATACTTTTCGTGCACATAGTAATGTTTTTGTCATTAAAATGAATGAATGCCAGACAGTGATAACATGGAACAGTTTTAAGGAACATATCAAATAATTGATATCGTGTTAAATTATTTATGTCGTTTCTATTTTACTACAGCTTCTTCCTGATGCAGGTGACGGATTCGCGAAAGAGGTGGCGAAAATCTTCGTTAGTTCGGAAACGGATGTTTAAAATAGCAATAAAAATGTAATAAAAATCGGCTACGGCCGAGGAAGGGGTCGTTTACCTCTGAAAAGCACGGTTAACCGCGTTCCGAGGCGTCTGTAGCGGAAGGATTAAGGAGCGCGCGATACGCCAGCTCCTTGCGGAATCGATATTTCAGCGGATACGGGGACGACGCGGATCCGCGCGCATTGTTCCCGAATTTCCTCTGTCGAGCGGATCGTTAAAGGTTCGGGATTTCTTGGAACCGTTCCAACGACTTCCGGTCCCCAGGTGCGCCGCCTCGATTTGCATGGAACGAGCACGCCAACGCGAAAACTCGCCGCGCAACGCGATATGTATTCGAAAATAGTTGAACCCGGCCAGCTTCCTTCGTGTTTTGCGAATACCGTATTCAGATGCAGGACGCCGAGCCGGAGACTCTCGGTTCGCCGGGTTCGATTCGAGCTCTCGCATCTTCCTCGGGGTTCGAGAGGACCGATTAACCGGAAGGAAACTGCGTGCGACCCCGACGGAGAGTCCTCTGCGCGCGACAGCCCTCGGATATCTCGAATCGGAATTTTTCAATGGACGTCTCACGCTCGGAATCGCTTCGAAATCTACATCCGAATGCACCGGATCGCTAATCAAGCTGATCCTATTTGCGTTCTACGATTCTAGCTTCGATCTGCCGAGGAATTGCGAAATTTCGCCGTGCATCGCGATGCCATTACGCTTTGAGATCTGCGTTCGGTGCAACTGTTTCGGGATGGAAACGGTTCGCATGTATTGTTTTATATTCTTCTTGGTCCGAATTGTTTATATCGGTATGGAAATATAGCAGTGAGTTTCAATCTGTATAAATTAACGACTAATTCGCAATTTAAACAGGGAATTGAATTCAGAGTGTGCAGAGTAAGAGTTGAGAAACTGCAGAACAAGATACTACGTTTGTCATATACTCGGCAAAAATGAAATTATAATTTCATTTATCAACGTGATGAACCCTTTGTTACAATGAGAAAAAGAGAGAAAGAGAGAGAGAGGAACAAAAAGGAAGAAAGAAGAAGAAAAGAAATTAGATTGAACAACATGATAAATCAGTATGTGGCTTCGAAGTTGCATTGGTCGATAGAGGATCGAGTACGTTAACGTCAAGAATATGGAACAAAAAGAAAGAAAACTGCGACTTTGGTGTTTGAAAGAAGCAGCATATCTGATATCGTTCAAGAGACATATGGTCCGTTCGAACTCCGAAATTCCGTGGAAATCGTTAGCGATATCGAGCAGCAAATGTAAATAGACTCCTCAAAAAGTGTACTTTAAACAGAGGTAATACTGTTTGAAAGCACGCGCTGCGTCAGCGTCGCCGCAAATATTCGCGCATGATCTAGATACGCTAATATTCTCTAGATATACCTAGAAATACCAGCGAAGATTTTTCTCATAATTCCGGCGGCGTAAATACGCAGCGGGCTGCAGCTAATAATTAAACTGAACAAGTAAACAGGAGCGGGGGGTGATGGCATCGGGGATTGAGCTGAAGGATTCCTGATGAAAATCCACGCTCGGTGAGAGGACACTTTGAAAAGCGGACCGACGGTGGATCCTCCGCGGAATGAAGGACTCTGGGAACGCGGTCGTCGCGGTGTCGCGGAGGACAATGCGTGTGACGCAATTTTCTCTCGACTCTCGACGCGGCGCGGTGCGGAGCGGCGTGCAGGCTCGGAATAATTAAACGGCACATTGTAATCCGCGATGACAGTGTCCCGGTCTCTCTTTCTCGACATCTCTCCCGCACTGCCGACAGGCGGGTCTCGTCTGTCAAATTCCAGCCGGCTGAATCAGGCCAGATTAAGTTTCCACCGCGTAGACTAGACGGTTTCGCGTGCGTAGGCACGGGTCAGGCGCGGATTAAGTGTCCCCCGGCGCGATTTCTCTCTGTTTCACGTGCACCGACTCACGTCACGTGTCGGCCAGATTTCATCGGTTAATGGGATCCACCGGAGATACGGTGAAATCGCGGATCGCCCGGACAGCCCGCGGATCGCGATCGAGGACCTGTTGACACGGAAATCCTGCACTTGAAAACGCCAGGGACGTTCCAGTGATTTTTGATGAATGGTGTCGCTATTAACCCACATACGTCTGTCGTTTCATCAGGATGACAGCGAAGGACTCTTATTTTGCTGGCTTCTGTTGTGAATTTATTAGTTTCATTTTTCCTGATATAAAGTCAACAATCCTGGAGCAAAATTTTTAGCTCCATCAAACACGAACCTTAGCTTTCGGTATATTTACATTACTGTACAACGTTGGCACATGCGTGATTAGTAAGCTGCGGATTTCTCTATAAAATATAAATCGATTGCAAGATACGGAAGTTATATAAACGTTTCCATTGTCAATTATTTTCGTGGGTAAAAAAAGTAATTCAACGGTAGCTTTAACACTAAACCTACCATGCGCGGTCAAATGACCGTTTTTGAAATTTCGTTTAGAATTTCTCGTATACAACATTACTGTATCACCATGTAGCTTATTGACTTTTCCTATAATATACATACGACCCATTTTTCAATATTCACAACTTTCTTTATTGTTTACTTTCCGAAAAAAATTCATAGCATGTCTAGTCTACCACGAACGGTCATTTGACCGCTTGCACAAGCAACGGCGAAGCAACTTTTAAGGAATCCATACCAACGCGTATTTTTTAGTATGATAGACACAGAATGTTTTAATCTTTAGAGGCCTTCGTCCACGGCCTCAATAGCAAATTGCGCGAGTGATAAATTCGGGATTTCCAAAAGACTCCGCGAACTGAGGCCCGGCGGCCAGCAGACCGCGACCGGCCGCACCACGTGCCGAACAGGCCCGGAGGAAATCCCTTTACATAGTCATAAAACTAATAATTGCAGCTAAAACCGGCAAGGGAAAGGTCGCAACAAAATTCGTAAGAAATTCTTATTTCAATTGGCAGAAGAGCTTGGGACCGAATATCAGAAGGAGAGACAGCTAAGCAAAGAATGTTCATCGAAACAATAATAAAAGCAGCTACAGATTCTTCTGGACGGAAATACAAAATGCTGTAATTTGTAAAAAATGTGCTGAAAATGCATAAAGGTAAACAAAACTTTCTAAATTGAAAAACGGAGAGCGGGTTTTTATTGTAGCACCAGAAAAATATTTTGTTTACTATCCAATTGGCTAAAATCTCTTTCTATATTGAGATACATACTGTCCCGCGTACGATTTTCCAATCTTCGTTGTAAATACAGAAAATCCATAGAAAATGTTAGAGGACGGCTCATTTGTATGGTTTTTGATTGATCCTTGCTGCTTTTTCTTTTGGAATCCAGAGGCAAAGAAACTTCGTTGAATAATGTTATTATGAAAAAAATAACGACAAAATTGCTCGACCGGGTTAATGACAGGAAGAACTCGTGTTTACACCGGCCGGGTTTTTCATGTAACAGAGACATTTTTTTAATTTAATTTTCCACAGTGGTCGATGTTTGCAGTGAAAACAGTCGAGGCTCTCCCGTAATTCTGTCACACTATTGACAAAACGTCATGGAAGCGGATTAACGCGGTGAAATCACTGTCGATGCGTGGCGGTCCTTCGGATTTTGATCGAGAGGTCGGTTAACTGGAGTATTTCCTGTCGGTAACGAGGCCTGGAGACATTTTCCGAAATACGAATTGTATGGTTATCGTTGGATCTAAATGCGAACTGAATCTCACTGATCACATCGCTCACACTAGCTCGCGCTCGTGAACGTTCGGCACGCTATCGACCGAGAAATCTGCCACTCGATCCCAAACTCGATCCCAAACGAGCTGACGATCATTCGCTCTTTAAAAAAATTCCGCAGACTTCCGATCGACGAGCCGAACGCGACAGGCTAATTACTGCTGTTTTTAATGCCAGAATGGGCAATGGGCAGAATAATTCGGTCGGTTTTTCAACGGCAGCCGAAGTTTTCAGTGGAAACGGTGGCCAGCGGAATCCGGCGCACAGTCCACACGAACAAAACGAAAGCGAGAAGGATGGTTCTGTTGATTTTCTCGGCGGGTTAATCCACCGGAACCGGAACCGGATTCCGTATTAACGGCCCGGCGACATAATGGCTCGGAAAGTTAATTCCGCGGCTGTCCGGCGCGAATAATGCCGCCCCTCCGGGAGCGGACGGGGGCCGGGTCGAATATTCTTGCCGAGGCCCGAATGATAAATGCGTCGGGAAACGATTCGATTCGATCTTGTCGGGCCAATCATTTTTCCATCCCGCGGTCGGTTTTCCCTAGCCGGGCCCACATGGGTTAAGTCTCATCGAGGCCCGAACTCCCAGGCGCGGCGACGTTATTCGAATCAGGTTCACCTGGATCGAATTAACTCGGCTCCAGCGAGCTGCAAAACATTTTTAACCAGCCATTCTCTTCCATTAAATGATCGTATCCTATGCACGTTTCGTAGAAGTGTTTAAGAAGAACTTTGAAGAAGAAGAATCGAAGAAACCAAGCGGCTTTTGTTCAGGTTCTTGGAAATTTGATCGTACTGCGAACAGACTGCGGACCCTTCTGCGAGATCAAATTTGTTTGCATCGGAGATAGACTGAATTGGGAATTTTTATCGCGAATGCACCAATAGCGAAACACCGAATACGGAATTTGTATCGCGAACGAAAACACCGAATCTGAAAGTTTCCATTGCAAGCGAGTAGAATACGCAGCTAGATTATAAACATTTGGCAAGGCAGAACCGCTGAGGAACGCTGCTGGCGAGAGCCAAGTTCTCGGTAAAGTTCCCCGGAAACCGGCTTTTGTTCGTCGCCGTTCCATTGTTCGCCGGCAAGGGCTGCGTAATACGCTCGGATATCGATAGTCTTATCGGGCTGTGTTCCCCGGAATCCGGGATTCTCGCGATTCTATCTCGATTATAATCGAGCCAAGTTTCGCGCTTCCAGGCCGAAAAGTCGACCGGAAACGGCGTGCGACGAAAATTTCGCGAGACTCGAAACCGAGAGAATGGGACTGCGAGGAACAGCGCAGTAATTTGGAAACGGAAATAGAATACGCCGGAGACAGAGTGTGCTATGAAAACGTTCCGGAAATGGGGGCGGAGCTACGAAATGGCGAATCTGGGGGTGGTTGACGAGAACGCGGCTCTTCGAAGAAAGTTTTCCGACGAATAAAATGTTTTTCAAAGAAACAGAGCTTATCTGCTAGTATGTTAATCGGACACGCATAGAACGCGCAGTTCTATGTCTGCTTGCAAGTTTTGGAGCAGATTTTGGCGGTGCGGAGGTTTGATTATTCGGTGGTGAGTTTGTTCAACCTTCTCTTGGAAGATGATGCGATGACGATTTAAAGAATGTGGAGCTGCGAGGGGAGATGCAACGGGTCGACCGCGGAACGCAGCGATAGCCCCGCGACAAACTGACTAATTAACATTTGACCGTTTCGCTAATTTGATTTCGCGAGCCGATGGGAGCGTGAGCCGCGATGGCGCAATTTACTCGATTAAATTAGCGTATTATCGGGCAGCCGGATCGATTCCGGCACGCGGTCGGATTTCGGCCCGGCGATCCCATAGAATTTGGAGGATCGGCCTCCTGTACCGCGCAATCATTGACAGCGTCAACGAACGCCCGGAAAACCAGCTTCTCTTCAGTTAGAGGAATTCAGTGGATTAGCCTGGATCGGACTGATGAGGTTTACACGATTTCAACTGTTCAAAGAACCGAGCAGAAGTTCTTCATACCTATCTGCGTAGGTCGCACAATTTTTTAAAGTGCATGTAAATGTGCTTAGAAATGAATTTCGAACTCGAATAAATAAATAAATCATGTTTGTGGAATGGCGAAGAAAGGTTTTTATCAGACAGGTCTATCGAACATGTATGTTCGATTATGGCCGACCGTTTCTACGTCCACGTAAAATCAATGCACGCGGGTCGTATCTGTTAAACGCGTTGTTCTACGATCTTGTTTTAGTTATCCATGAAATCTATTTGACTTTAATCAATGCGAGCAATTCGGATTTGATAGAATATTCATTGTTAGTATTAATAACTGCATAACCCACGCGGAGAAAGGACGCATTGAAACGCGATCGGCGTTATCCGTAGAACTCGCGAAGGGATTTACGTACTGGGTGGGTGCAGATTTCGATGAACGCGAGCAATGCAACTTCATTATTACAGACTCGTTAACGAGCTCTGAGATGTTGCATGTTCGTTTGTTCGTGAAATAGAAACGCCGACGCGCAGCGTTGGAAAAGAGAAAGCCCGGCAAAGGTACCGCCCACGAATAATACCCGGAAAAATTCGTTCGTTTGTTAGATAAACACTGAACGTTGCTTTTTCGAGCGTGGAAAGACGCGGACTCGGGTGTGCTCGAGCAACGGAATGGAAACGGTGGAACAATAACCATAAAACGACAAGCCGATTTACTTTACTTCGCTGCAGCTATGTATGTATGTATGTATACCGTGCGCGTTGCAGGCGATCAAGCATTTTACCGTGACAGCTCGCGCGCGCACGCAGATCCGCTGACAAGCAACGTGCCTTTTGTAAAACATCGGGCTTCTAGGTCGACGAGCTATCACGCTCCGAACACCGACAAAAATTATCCGAGACCGACTTCTCGTCGGGAAAATCATTTTTCATAGGAATCGATATCGATAGGAAAGTAGCAACAATCAGTTTGGGCACATTGTGCAATCGATACATATATTATACATATTATAATACATATATATATAGAGTAGATGTCCCAATTGTCGTGCCTCCGGATTAAAAAGGTTTAGAAAAAGGAGATTTTTATGTACGAATTATTATGTTTAACTATTGACATGTAAGACTCATAGAGAGGTATTAAATTTTTCATATGTTAAAATGTAATAAACATTTTTCTGGGGTATTTAAGCAGTTCTGGGGGATTTAAGTCCTACGTCTTGTGAAAAATCATGAGAAACGCTTGCTGAATATTTCCGTATAAATTAATTATTAATATGATTTATGCCATAGAAAACATATATTATATCATAAGAGGATTTCATTTAGTATTAACAACGATAAAAAAACACTAATCGTACAGATTTTTATATTTTTATTCTAAATCCGGTAATAGGGTTAGATTTCAAAACATGTCCGTATTTTCATGCCCTCATGTAGTAGACCACATAATCGAACCTAATCTCATTTTTATTCGAAACAATGTAATAAGATTATAATAAGAATAATTTTAAGTGTTCATTTAGGGTTTTTATGTTGATCTAGTTTTTTAATGTGCAATAAAGTTTAAATATAGTGATGGATCCCACTCCTGCACATATAGTATAGAGATTTTTTTGCTCTGGTTGGCTGACGATTCACTGCTGAGACAGGATCCACTACGGATTGGATACGCAGTGAAATGTACGGAAGTACAGAGCACGAAAATACGGGGCACGGAAATATGTACAGGCACGAAAATACGGGGCACGAGAAAATGGACTGGAAGGGAATGAAATTATGGCCAGAAACACCTTTTTTTTTTATTTCATTAAAAACATACTTAAATTACTTATTTTTATCACACAAAAAATATGTTTAAAATCAGGAATGTCTGAAAAATCGAAATACAGCTTTAGCGCATTAAAAGAAATTTCTAGTATTTAATGAGAGTTTTGGCAAAGCAAAAATTGGTTTAAAGGGACGACGGTTGGGCCATCTACCCTACCGGGTGTATTTTACGCATTGCTGTATAATAAACGAGTATTACTGATTTTGTTCGAAAACGTTAAGCCGTCTTTCAAAAGCATTTTACAAAAGCCGGATCGCCGTAACATTTCCAAAGAACGAATACAGGATTTTAAACAAATTTTTGTTCTATCTAAAAACGTGCACAACCACGTACAACAAATTTCTATTCGAAGCGTCTCGCTTTGTAGAATATCGCTTTGAAAAATCGTTCCCGGCCAATTCTGGGACGACTCCGCGTCGAAACGAACGGAACAGAGACCATTATTCCAGAATACAACAGCGTCGCGTTAAGGAAAGCAAAGTTGACCTTAAAACTCGATGAAAAGCGCCCGAAGGTGTCGGCACCGTGGGCGAGCCTCGAAAGCAGGAAGTAATTGCGCAAAAAATTGTAAAAAGCAGCACAATTAAATGGTAGGTAACGGCAAAGGCGGTGTGGGCTGGTGCGAGGGTGCAGTTGTTTCTGCTCGACTTGGGCATTGCCATCCATCCCCGCGCAGACCCGGCCCGGCCCGGCCCGCCCCGCCATTTGTCCGATTCTCATTGTGTTTCGGCCAGAAAAATTTTCCGACGGCATTACAATTAATGCGACGCGGGAAAGTGGGTCGCGCCACGGTAATTGCGTCGCATTCATCGTCGTCCATCCCCCTTCGACAACTTCGGGGTGCTGCGGGGACGGGGGCGGTAGAGATTCCGCTTCATCGAATATCGCTTTTAGCCCCACAGCTCTCTTTTTTGCCCGCCTACACCGTTCTCCATCGATGTCCACTCCCTTTTTCACCTTTTTCACCTTTTTCTTCGAACCAGCCGCTCTCTCTCTCTCTCTCTCTCTCTCTCTCTCTCTCTCTTCCTGCTCATTCCCTCCCCCGTCCTTTCCCGCGCCAACCAACTGCACAGAATTATTTTGCTTTCGTTTGCCGCCTACTCTTTTCAATACTTCAGCAGTCTTTGTCTTCGGCCGTTCTCTCTTTTTCTCTCTTTCTCCCTCTTCGGCTCGCTTTGAACCCGTTCACCTGATTTTTCAAGCCCCAAGTTCGCTCTCCCCGTGCCTCGAATTCATGCTTTCAGCGACACGTTTCTCACGCGAATAACGAAAGCGCGTTTGTCGCGGCTGAGCCGGTCCCAAGCGAGAATTAAGGGCTGCACGCGCTCTGTCCCGGCGACGTCGAGGGAAATGGAACGCGTGATAATTCCCCGCTGCACTTTATGCGTCCATGGCGACGCTGAATTCGAGCGCAGAATAAAGGTTAATAGAGTTTCCATCGTCGTTCCGCAAGCCTCCCTTTTCAGCGCCACAATCCCGCGATTTGCTTCGACTAGCTGGCCGGTCGTTTCCTTTTTTCAGTGAGATACCGTAATGCCGAGTAGCCTTTTCAACGATATCAATTAACCCTTTGCTTTCTGTTCCGAGCAATCTCAACGATTTCGATAAAATGTAAACAAGCATGTATGATTTGATATTCAAAGGTTCCTTTCTGTGCAGCTTAATCTAAAACTTCATTCAGACTCACTTGCAGTAATGCAGCAACTAAAAATCAAAGAACAATTCCAACAGCGTAACGGCTACAGTGACTCCAGTTAATATTCGGACAATTTCAATGAAATTTTCGGCCTGCATGTAACTTACCCATATCTACGAAACAGATTCTTTAAATTTTCGTTATAGCCTCAGATAGAAAAGTTAAAAACCGAGTTTTTAATTTTTTTCTGTCACTCCAAGTAATAGCAAAATAGTTTAATCATAACAAAATAGTGTAGTCATTGTCTAGTATATAGGTCTCTCCATCATTTAAAAAAAGTTCGAGTCGTCGGAATATTAACGGTAGTCACTGTATATATGTATATGTTTCGTCAACTCGAATTTCGGAAAGTACAATGGCGTGTTAATTCTGACACTGTTGAACTGTTCAAGAAGAATCTCCTCTCGCTGAAACGGCCATAATGGAGCAACAGAGTCTCGAAAACGAACTCCGGAATAATTGGGTCCTATCGAGTCCCGGCTAAAAACGTTGGCCGTGGAGAATTTGGTCTGGCAGTGGCGCAACAGAGTCGCGGATTTGCATTCGAGCGTAATCAACGCTAATAGGTCCGCGTCGGTGGTCGTGGAGCGGCGCCGCAGCGAGCCGCGCGCGTAATTCGTCTCTATTAGTCCACGGGAAACCGGTCACTCAAGATTTACGAGGGCGAATCGTCGCCGATCGGCCGGCAGAATCTGTTCGTTACACCTGGTAATTCGGTCTATCGATCACCAATGCGTTCCGGGCTAATGCATTGCGAGAAACTCGGCCGCCGACGATGAATCGCCCGAGCTCGAACTGCATTTTACCCATTTAATCGGGCATTTTCCTTCCCGACCAAACGACAGATTCGTTTCCCCCAATTAGAAGAGACTGCATAATCATTCTCCTCGGTTTTCTAGGTTTTTTGTAATTATGAAATCGTGAGAAAGCTGTGCCGATTTCGAGAAACCGGAACCAAGTAGAAATTCCATTGTTCTTAGGGGAGTTTCTAACGCGGACCGTGCCATCGTCCGAAGTCTTCTAACTTTTTCGTAATTAAGAGATTGTCAAAGAACCGTTATCATCTATTGCGAGCAACTCCACTGTTTCTCAAATAATTTCAACGAGACGCGAAAGCGATAGACATTCCGAAATTCTTTCGCTCACTGTAGTCATAAATGCCAGTTACGAACTATGAAGCGGCGATCTAGATGTCCGATGGGAACTCTTTTCCTTCGAGTTCTTCGTCTACTCGCTGTCGTCGAGGATTCTACTTGAGAATTATGAAGACTATTTGCGCGTTCGAATGAACAGTGGCTCGATCCAGATGTCCGATGGAAACTGAAAGATTGCAGTGCTGCTGCGCGGCGTAAGGAAATAGACGCGCTCCTGAACGAGGCAGGAATGGATTCCGAAGTCACTGATCCGGGCTATCTAGCAAGAGAGTCATTATATTTGATCCATGAGGAACGTCTGCTTCCTGGACGAGATTCCTGAGAGAAATATTATAGCCGGGGCGGACGGAGAAACACGGTCCGACTGTAGGCGAGCCGACAGTCCAGAAATCTGATAAGATCTTTTCGTCAGGGCGGCCATGTTCTACTTCTCATCGTGATAAAAGTATCCGCGAGACGATCCCTCCCAGCTGGCCCGTTCCCATCAACCGGAAATACGCTGACGCGGCCCTGGGATTGGACTTTCTTGCTCCTTTCGCGGTCCGTGGAGCAAGAGATGGTTCTCGTTCCGCGAGGAGAGCAGTCCTCCCGGAGAGGAGAGACTCGGAGCATCCGTCAGTTTGCTAGGGACGGTCTGGTCTGTTCTGGTCTCTCCGCCGCGCGTAATGAAACCGTACGGCAGTTTTGAAAAATAACAGGACGCCATCGCGGCGCCGCCGCTGAAACTTTACCCGGCCATGGGAACAAGAGTTACGGCCGAATAGGACGACTTCTGCCTTCTGCCTTCTGCCTTCTGCCTCCTGCCTCCTGCCAGCCGGGGAATGGACCATGAAATCTCGATTCTGCTTCCACGGTCCCCTGCGCGCGCAAAACTTCCGCGGAAAAACGGTCGGGCACTGAAAACTTCCGACGGAAACCGCGATACAACGGAGCCGCCTCTGGAGACGCCATTTTTAAGCGCCGAAAACGAGGCTTCTGTTTTTCTCGCTTCCGTTGCAATAACTAACATCTTTCTGCACCAAATAAAGAAGACACCGTATTTCACAATTATTCAATAATCCGTAGATATGTTATCGATTAATCATATAATAATAATGTTATTGAGTAATTAAAACTCCTTATTCCCTTAATGCGCGATCGTGAATATTCGTCTTCAAGTCGCGACCATCGATTAAGTAAATGAACATTTTATTCGCGTCTGATATAATTACTATAAATTTAACTCTCGGCCGAGGCATGCCTTCAAATTGCGAATCATCAAACATTCTTTAGGATGTTTAATATGTTTACAAAAATTCACGGGGCACTTATAGTCTAGACCTTTCAGAAGAGAAAGGAGGAACAATTCGAGCAACGTTACCAATTACAGTCAGACGATAGTTCGCAGTCGTCGGCATTCCAGTGACAAGGGTTTGAATAAGAATAAGGGGCGAAAGGTGGCAGAAAGAAGTCCTGAATCTTCGAATGAGTCGGTGCGGGTGGTGCCCACAGCCGTCAATAGTCGAGAGTCTACAGAAATTCTCGTTCGCCAAGATTCTACCCGGATCTTGGCATAGTTTGCATAGTCGCGGAAGTCCCGCTGAGAATCCGAGCGGATGACGGAAACCGAGAACAGGGCAGCGATTCTGATCTCTGGCTGTTCCGATTTGTCGACAGTGTGTCTGGGCTCCAGCTTAGCGCTGCTACTTCCGCCAAATAGTCGATGCGAGCGAGTCGAAGATCGGCGTTCTCTCGAAGTGACCGGTTGCCGTGAAAAGTGCTTGTCGTGCGTTCAACGAGCCACGATCGTATTAACTCGATCCCGCGCGTCGCGTCTCGTCGCGTCGGCACGTAATGGAAGCTCGATTAAAAGCGAACGGAATATAAATTGGAGGGTGCGCGCTCGTGAGCCTGCTCTCAGGTATCGACAATCTCGTTTAATCCTGACCGAGCGGCGACGCTTAGAATATGAGAAGCCGGGGACGGACCACCGGCCCAGCCGCGCTATCTCGCCACGATGATCGAGAGCCCGGCGACAAAACGACGGACAAAAGGAGGTTGCCGGGGGCGACGAGCCCGACCGAGGCCCGACCGAGGCCCGTGACCCTGGATCCGATTCAGTCCGAGCCGCCGCGTCGCGCCGCGACCCGATTCCTCCTCTCTTCCGTCTCGATCTCGGTTCCGGTCCCGGATCGACCTCGGCCCGTGCTCTCGCTGACTCGAAACAAAAGCTGGGTCCCCTTATCGGTCCCCGACGCGATGTGCTCCAACGTTAATTGGGGACCGAAGCTTCACCGAGATTTTCCTCGCGCGGATTTTTCTTCTGGCAGCTGTTGCTCTTATTTCGCGGGCGAGAGTAAGCTTTTTATGAATTTATCACGAACAAATTAGATAAGATAGAGCTGTGGAGCTTTTTGCAATCTGTTCCGACATGACTCGGTATTCTAGACAAATATCCGTTTCACGCTGCTTTTATCGGGTGGTCTGAAATTACCAACCAAAGAAGGTCCTCGAAGCGTGGTATACTATTTTTTTCTTTTTTTATTTAGCATCTGGTATCTCGTCCGAAATTTATATCGACTTACAAGAAAATAGAATCTATACAAAAATGTTTAACAATATATACACACAAATGCAGTGTACGAACCAGATGATATTAAGTATATTCCATTATATAAATAAAGCAAATAGCTAAATCTTGACACCACACTATACAAATCACCGAATTTAGACCACATCCACGAAATCTATCAAGGCGTCGATCAATGTTGATTATTACGAGCATTATTGGTCGCATCAGGTTGCAAAAATTCGCGCACGATATTGAATCATGCCCGAATATTTTGCGAAAGGTCTTTCGGTTCTATCTTCCCTGGTTTATTCGTAATCAATTCCGGAAGATGGATCGCTTCCGTACAGTCTCTTGAAAAGGTGGAAATGAGCCGGGAGAAAAAATGGCGGTGAGGAAGCCGATGACCGGGAACACCGACGAAGACGATTCAATTTCGGGGTGAAATGCGGCGAACGGAAGGGCGAGTTCGGTTTTGGTCGAGCGACTGGACGCAAGGATAATTCCACCGCGAAAGCGGAACTCGAGTTGAAGGGACGATCGCCCTGTGCCGGCCGTTTCGGAATTAGACCGTGATTGGCAGATAGAAGCCTTGGCAGTGCAGGCAGCGTATATAGATATACGCACAGCCGAGGGATCGATCGCAGCGTAGCGCCGAGTCGAGACGTGTCGGTTCCACCGAGTCCTTCGATGGACAAGGACGGCTTTCCCTACCGTCGATTTCGCCTATTCGACGTCGGGTTCCGCCCGATCACGCTCTTAGACTCGAGCATTCATCCGGGTTCGTTCGCATGGATGCGGGATCGAGGCTGCTGGATAGGAAACCGTATCGCTCGAGCTGCCCGAATTGTCTCGAAACCGCCCCGAGCTGGTCAAAGGGCGATCACTTTTTCTTACAAGATCATAAAATTTGCGTTGACCCAATTGAAAATGTACTCAGTCCACAAAACTAATGTCAATTCTACATTGAAATTCATTCCGTCGATTAATACTCCCCGTATAATTTGTCGTCGAAGCACTTTCCATTTAAAATAATATATAGTAATATATCTATCAATTAATTATTTAAAATAATAAATAATACGATTTTATGCAAATTCCATAATTACAGCTATAAATTTACACTGCTGTATCGAAGCCATAATTTCGTTGGCATTACCCCTAATTTTGAACCAATCAAATTAATCACCAATGGCTTCTTGCCTAGCCAAATTAAAGCAAATAATTTAAAAATCATCGAATTTGTGTCGACTCAATTAAAAATGTGAATTAATTGATGAGTTTCGACGGAAAGATGGTTAATCGTGGGCGACGCGCTCCAATCTCGTATTTCTAGTGGGACACAAAGTTTGCCAGTCGCATTCTGGATGTTATGCAGTCCCGAGTCAAATTAATTGGTAAAATGCGAGATTATGAGGATGTTGGGAGAGGTCAAGAGTACCGTCGCAATGTGGATCGAAACGCGACGTTCTGAAGATGCTCGGAGAATGCAACCGTATCGTTGCATTTGGATCGAGACGCGTTGCATTTGAACTGAAAGGCTTCAACTCGCGAGGTGATTTCGAGTAGCCGAATCGATGGCGTTTTCAATCGAGAAGATCTCGCGAAACGAGTGCCCATTAAGGGAAGTATAAATCGATGATTAGCTATCACAGCGCGATGCGGTTTCTGTGATGCAGTTTATCGAACGCTGCACTACAGAGCACCACTTGTCGCTTCTCGTTAAACAGACGCGTCGTCGGTTGGCTATTTTGATGGTTTGGGCAACCATGGTCTTCGCCGGTGGCTAAATCACTGCTGCGAAACTTTCCAGCAACAGATTGCGTGTTCGATGCGGAAACTTTGCCGTGTACCAAATTAAAGACGAACTACCGATTATTATCGGGCACAACAGTGAACCAAGACTAGAGTAAATCCGGAACACACGGGTTTCCTTCGCAAGGGCTGCAAGCGCTTGTGGATGAAATCGGATGGATCGAATTTGGAAAATTGAAATGCGATTTCTCAGAAGCTTCGCGAGTCCGAGTACTTTGATCGCGGATACAGACCCTGAATAATTCTTTGCAATGGCAAATAAAGCATGCCGCGGCTCGCGCTGCGATTCTCTTTGAAGGGAGAAACTCATTTACGGCGCGTAGCGAATCGACCGCGGGAACCACGGTGGACAATACAGAAGGAAAGGGAGAGAAAGGGAGCCAGAGCCGCGACTAATCGGCGAACCGGACGATTTTTAGCTCCGAAACGTCCGGAGAGCGATCGATCCCCTAGGAGCAAGAAATCGAGAGCCGTCCGGCTTGCGCGGATCGGCGATTACCTGTCGGCATTTTTCTCTTTCCTCTCGGTGCACGTCGGAGCGGCCGAGAGGAAGCGAGAAAGGAAGAGTGGGAGAGTGAGAGAGAGGCTCGGGCAAGAAAGAGAGAAAGCCGGGAGGAATCGGCATCGGTGCAGCGAAGGGGGACACGCACGAAAAAGGGGCCGATTCGCCGAGGAAAGAGACCAGGGTATCATTAGTGTAATGACGGAGCTCGCGCAGACGGTCGAACGAGCGAGACGCGAGCATTCCTCGGAATCCCTCCGCCGTCTTGCTCGTCTTCGTTGTTGCCGAGACCGGACTCCGAGTTTGTCCCTCTGTTATTACGCCTATAATGCTCCGGAGAGAGAACGGAAACCAGAGGCCGAGGAAAGGAGCGAGAGCGAGAGCGGCCGTTCCCAGCAAAAAGGCTAATCACCGAGGATCCGCGATTGCGCTCGTCGACCCTGACGCACTCCTCGCGTTCCTGCGTGGACCCTCTCCTTTGAGCAACTCGAAATCGACGAGCCGATTCCAGCTGGCGAGCTGGCCCCAGCGAGATCGTTTGCGTAACCCCAGCGAACACGATCGATCCACGACTTCGCGGACCGCCTAGCCCTAGCCTGTCCAAACAACAGGCGAGGCGCCCGCCGAAATAATTGGGGACGCCGCCAAACAATCCGGGAAACACGCTTCGCCACGCCAGCAACGCAAACTTCCTCTTCGAGGACCTAGCCGGGATCGATGACGCCCGGAAGTTCCTCGGGGATGCGCTTCCGACGCGGATTTCGGAATTCCGCGCTGAGCTGGGCCCCATCCCCGAGCTTCTTGATCATCGATCGATCTGTGCGTTCGATCGTTCAACGCTGGGTCAACTGTGACTCTTTGTCTTACAGTTATCGAGCTGCGAAGGCGACACGTCCAACGGGTGTAGTTTGGACAAGAGATCCTGTAACACGTTGACATAACATTTCTGGTTCTGCCGTTGAGTCGTCGATCGTATCTACGTCTTCCATAGTTCTTCCTTGTTTCCATCGTCGCACATTTTTGCGAAATTATTGTTACAGAGCTTATACATACTGGCAAATTTAAGGAAGACGTAGGACCGTGAGGCGATTCAGCGACGAAATCGCGCGGGCGGGCGCATAAATAAATGGACGACAGCGAGCGATTGAACTTGCGCGGCCCGTAAAGGAGCATCGCAGTTGCCGGTCGTCGACGCAAACACGCAAACGACCGGATTAATTCTGTAAACTATTGTCCGCGTAAACAGCGGCTGGTACGGGGTAGTGCATAATCGGCGGCGTGGAACGCAGGAGGTTGCCCGTTGTCCGCGGTTTCCGCGAATGCAAATGCTTTCGCGTTCAACCATGTGTCTCACGGGTAAATTTCGAAATTCTGCTGGAAACCTGTCCTCCAATTAGTGTCCGCATCCGCCGCCACCGTAATGGCAGTGTGCCCCACTGTGAGCGCGCGGTGTAACGAGAGAGGAGCGGCGAGAAGAGACAAGCCTGGCCCGGCTGCTTCGGTGCTCCGTCGTCCGCGTCGCTGCGCGGACCGAAAACGCCGAAATTCCTCTATTAAATCCAAGACGGGCATTCGTCTCGCCTAGGGGACATTCATTCCGCCGCTATTGTCTCGTCGAACGGGTTAACATGTAACTGTTAACGCGGCTGCATTAGCTGCGACGTCGAACCACCGAAATCTTCGATGGACGTTTTATGGCCTGCGAGCAACGTGCTAATTGAATTATGACAACTCTTCAAAAACAATACGGCTGTTTGTTCTTTTTGTTTAAAGATGGCGCCGGATGATGGAAAAAATGATCTTAATTGTTAAAAAATCAAGTGCTTGAGCAGAATTTAAGTTTCACTCATTTTCCTGATTTGTCTTCTTTCGAACGTGGCATTGGGTGCTAAGGGATGCCATTCGAACGCGGCAGCCTTTTAATTCAATCCCATGCATATACAATAAAACTGAAGCTAATTGCCACGGCGTTTAGCACGATAGCTACAATTGTTAAAAATGTAGCGCTTTGAACGTTCAAAAACTACAATATTTTAACGTTAGGTAGGAAATACAATTGATATTCTCCCAGGAGCCCTATTCCGTCAGCCACTTAAACTTCTTCAACTAAAGTATTAATACATAGTACAAGCCGCAGAATTTTGTCACTGTCCTTCTTAATACAATGATTACATTTTTGAAAATAGCGATTTTAACATGTAAAGCGATTAATGGCGCGATAAAAGGTCTCGATCAAACGAAGCATGCGCGAATATTTTTTGTCGAATCAACTGAGACGTTTCATTTCAGCTAGCAGAGAAGACAATGCTAATGACGAAGCAATCGGTCACGGCGGCCGCGGTCGCATAAACGGATAATCGACTAGGTATCAAACGATTCGAACGGATTTTCCGAAAGGGTAATCGTTGACGTAAAAGGGTCTTAAGGGGAAAGGAAATCCCGTTTCCGGCGATAACGACCACGGGGATTTCATTATCGATCCCTCGTTAGCCAAACCTCGTATTAACCGATCCGCGAGCGCACACATTCCGCGCGCCTTCCGCGGTTACCGGAAGCAGGATATGCGCCTCCGGATCAAAGAGAAATTCCGATACTCCCAGGCGAGCGAGTCCCTTAATTAGCGGTTTGCCCCTGTGCTGTGTCTTCCCGGTCTCTGTCCCCGCGCCACTCTCGGCGTTTCCGATTGTTCTTCGGCTCCGTTCGATTCCGATCGTACCGCGCCGAGCCGTTCGAGATCGATTTCGGTGTTTCGATCTCGGTCGATTAACGTCGACTAACGAACTTCGGCTCCTGCGACCGGTCCCCGACAAAAGAAAACCGGCGGTCGTTAAGGAAGGACCTTTTCAGCCTTTCACGGGCTCTTGGAGCCGTTGATCGATCGGCTGGCTCTTCTACAGTCGACTCGGTCCTTTAATTACGCGAAGCATTACAATGTAAAAGCGGAAGAATACTTTCTGCATTTCTTTCAGTAAGATTCATCGTCCCACCGAATATCAGAGCTATCGTTCGATTTCTTCGTAATAACGGTGCCATCGTACATTCGACTTCCCGCGAACCGATCTCAAATGCATGTCCGTTCGAGTTTCGAGGAAAACCGCGGCAGGTTGCTTTCAAAAGACAATCTCACTCACCTAGACACTCTATGTTGGGCAAGCCTGCCATGAGACGGCAAGGTGATGTTGCTGTCGCTTTTCGACCAGGTCACCGAATTCTTCGCGTCCGGCAGCTTGACTTTGCCGAGGTAAGCTTCACAGAACAATCTCGCCGCTCCTCCCAGGGGTACCAACTGCGAGGCCGGCCTGTAAGTCGGAAGCGGTTTTCCTGTGTACCCGCCGGATTTCTCACCTGGAAAAGCAACAAACCCTTCAGAAAATATGTACTTCAACTTTTAGGAGGAAATTGTCTCATCATTGTCGACTGTGTCCATCAATCACTGGTAATATACAAAAATTCGTCTGCTGTCTTTATGGAACGTAGAGGTTCGTTGTTAGAGAATCCCGTGGTCAGAATTTTAACGAATTGCATCAAATTAATGTATTTTATTTAATGAAGTTGAAACGAAATTGTGCGGCATCGATTACATTTTCAACATGTACGTGTTTCGTGGATCTTAATGAAATCGAGATGATAAGATAGATAAGCGTGCAAATGAATTTGCAACGTGGCAGTCGAGATGTTAAATAAATCGTGATATCTGGAGGCCGATTTCAAGGAGCAATCAAAATCGTACAGCGTTCTACAAATCTGTATAAATTGCAAGAACGATAGGCGCTACTGTGGACTGTTTCGGTCGGAGGAAACATAATTATCGGCTTGCTGACCTCGTTCGAAATGTTTAAAGCTCGCGGATGGTTGCTCGCGGAAGAACGCGATGGAGCTCGTTACATTGATGCGATCGGGAGCAATTCGCGAGCGGAGGGGCGGATGTTTTCAAGTTGCCGGAGTGCCGGAATAACAATAATAATAATAATAATAATAACAATAATGACCACTTGCTCCAGCGCGCAAGGACGGATAACTCGTTACGGCGGGGTGCGGCGCGGCGGTTTAACCGGAAATAAATAATAGGAACCACGGTGGGTTTCGCTTAGCTGGGGAAAAATACAACGCGCGTTTAATCGGAACGCGAATTACAGGGAGTACGAGGCGCGTTCTCTTCTCTCCTCTCCTCGACGCGGAACTGATATTTACTCGAACACAAGTTGCGCTGTAATCCGTTTACGTTCCATTATCCGCTTCCTGTTTCCCATCTGCGTTCCGCGTCGCGAAGGGCCGGCTCTGTTTCATCGTCAAACAAACGCGGCGCGCTTTTCTGTGCTCACTGCGTTCGCTTCCCTACACGATCAAACTACAGCGTTCCCGTTCGCGTTCGAGTTTTCGAGGGAACGGCGGCCGAGAACTCGATATGGAGGGACGCGGCTGGTTCGGGGAGTTGGTCGTTTCAAAGGGCTGCGAGGATCTACTTCCGGCCATTGGACCGCGCAATCTCTCCAAGAACCCTTGTTGGCCAGTTTATGAATTCGTCGAGGCGATCGCGGGGTTTCCTAAAGTGGGTTTAGTTTCCCTATCGAAAATGATCGGGGAACGAGCGTGCGGCAGGCGGCGGTACCCTGCTGGACAAATTGCGTCGGGAAAGCACTGTTCCGAAATGTACTCGACCCTCGCTGGATTCCGGTTCACACTGTTGCTGGAGACAACCAAACTTTCTCCACGAATGCTCTTCTTTCGGAAATATAAAAGAAGCTTGATCTCTCGTCGACTTCCCTAACTTTCGCGATTTCATCGTGTTCAGAACGTGTAGGAGATTCTGTAAAAAATAACTGACATACCCTCGAGCATCCAGTTTAAGAAAACAAAGTTTATGTTGCAAACAGATCGCAGAGGTTTTGTATTTGCAATTATATTTATGGAGGGTAAGAATCAGCGACATGTACGACAGACGATTCTATGACATTGATCAAATGAATATTCAAAAATGAATTAATCGGAATGAGAAAAATCGCATCGAAAATTTATCGCATTTAAGTTCGTATCAATTTTTCTGTTTTGATCGTATGCCTTGGGCTCCTAATCGACTCTTTCGGTGCGAATCACGTAATTGCGCCACGAAGACACCGACTCGGGAACTTTTCATAACCCCTGCGGAAAGTATATCATGGTGGGGGTCGTTGGTAACGCCGTTGAATCACTGTTCGCGCGAAAGTGGCGTAATTAAAGCGATTTTCATTTCCCGGCCGATTCATTCTGTTCTCGGAGCTCCGCCCACCGCCGCCACCAAGACCATCGGGCCACGCGCACGAGAGCTCGCTGAGAATAATTACGAAATTTCATTTCCCTCGCGGGATCCCGCAAATTATCCGCGCGCGACTAACCTCTCTCTCTCTCTCTCTCTCTCTCTCTCTCTCTCTCTCTCTCTCTCTCTTTCTCTTTCACTTTCTCATTTTCTCAATGTCTCACTCCGCCCTTTCTCTCTCTCTCTCTTTCTCTCTCTCTCTCTGTCTCTCTCTCTCTTTCTCTCTCTCTCTTTCTCTCTCTCTCTTTCTCTCTTTGCAATCGTTGAAAGCAACCCGAAACGCTTTCGCCGGACTGGATTAAGATTCACCTGGCCGGCTGCGGAGCATGATTTTTCTTTCCCACAGAAGTTCGCCGCTCAAAAGCGAGCAACAAAGTTGCCGCTGCGAAAGTGGTCTCCTCGAGAAGGAGGCCAGCTTTGCTGAAAATGTTCAAAGACGGCCACAGGGTCCGTGGCAAGCGACAAAGTTGTGGTTTCTCTACAAAATTTGGACCAAGTTCCAAGGAAATTGATCGATTATAGAAACTACGAGCGAAGCTGCGGAAGGAATTTAAGATCGATTCGGACCGAGGCTAATCGAATCGAAATGGCTTGCTACGTTTCTTTCGAAGGAGGAGGAATCGCACCTGAACGAGCCTCGGAATACGGATGTATCGAACCGGAGGGATCGATCGAGCGATCTCCGTCGTTCAGAAGCTCCAGAAATTCCCGAGATTCATAAACGCACGGAAACTTAATATAAACTGCCCTAGAAGCTGTGGAAACTTCGAAGCCAGCTCCGCTTCGCTGTTAAAACGCGCGAAATGTTCGCAGCGTACCGAAGTACGGACGGTGGAACACAATTTTTCGTTTGCTTTAATAGCGTTTGCCACCCGCTTATTAACTATGCAATTTTCGAACGCTTCCTTGTTCGTGAAGTGTGTAATTTTTCGAAAAGCCAAGAGCAATACCCAAAGTCGATAAGAAATTCCATAGACTGCACAGGATTTCTCCTGAAACCTGAGACAATTTGTCTTGCCATTTTTGTAGAAAATGTCCTTAGCGAGCGTGGCTTCATCGCTCCGCCTTCGAAGGAGCTGAGACATTGCCGCCAAGAGTAATTCTTATTTAACCTTAATCTGGACACTATATTCCTTCAACATTAATCGCTGATTTAATCTAAATCGCTACTCCGATGTTCCTTATCTTCATCGGAATAATCGTGTTCAAAGGTCGATCGAGGGTCCTCCGTGCGGTCAATGACGGCCCTAGTGGGCGTGGCTTCGGTGCTCTCGATTAGACGAAGAATCTGGCAACCGAGACCAGAGTCTGCCTAAATCGTCCTAAGTGTTTAACAGGACCCTCTCTGTGCCCTCAGGAACCATCCGTTGTCTTTCGCTGGCTCTGGCCAGTGTCGAACGTGCCCAGTGCATAGTGATCAGAGTGAATCTGATAACAAGGGCTATGGGTGTACAGCAATCAAACAGTGGCTAATGTTTGCTTCTTGGAAAGCACACTCGAGGTTCGCGTGTACAGAGTACATGGTCGGCGGTGGAGGATCTTGGCCGGACGTGCCCTATTGATCCGATCGGCAAAGGATCGAGCGCAGATCCTCGAAACTGTCCTTCTGCCTGGACAGTGGGCCCTCCTATCGAGAGGATCCTGGCCGCATATTACGCGGCCACGTGCACACGTAATATTCGCAATATATCGTGTGATAGGATCGCGGAGCCAGGTGTGCATACAGCTCTCGGCTACGTGTACGGGAACGCGTCACGTGTCGCGATGCACACGCCTTGAGTCGCGTCTCCATCCGGGAATGGATCCAGCATTGGATCTAGGGATCATCACCCTCCACTCTGTTTGTCTGAATTTGATTCCAAAATTTTATTCCGGAATGTTATTCGACGCTTCGATCCTCCAGCTGCTATCGATATGTCCCCTTTGCCTTTTCTTAATTATGAACACTATGTACGGTTTCGCATTCTTTGTTTTAAAGTCACTGAAAATATAAAGACTTCCTATATCATGGATTACCATGCAAACGTTGCAAGAAAAACGGCGGAAAGTCTAAATAAATGCAGTCTTTTCGCCATTCTAAAGCAACACACGTTAGTTGCGTTTAGGGTCCGATGGGTTTACTATTAACATTAGAACTACTAAATCGGTTAAAATGACTGATTTCTGATTTCTCTCTTTTACAATCCCTGACACTGTAAAAATGATCTTGTCAGAAATTTTTATGTGATCTTTTTCATTCAATTATAATGAAGATCGTAGCAAGTTTAAATAAATCCAATCTTAAAACAATCGATTTTATACACTTATGGGACTTGTAAATTTGTAAAATAGTAGAAAACAGTTAAAATAATAAATACTGATGGCATCTATTAATTAACGAATTGTCGATGCTAAATAAAGTTGAAGTTTTGCAGCGATATGTGGCGCGGATCATGAAGCAAATTCGAACTTACTTTCGGTAGGACGGAAGTTTGGCTAGGTTCAGATTAAGGGATGCGCACACGCTGTCTAGTTTGATTAAAATTTTTGTCGCGCTGCGTTTTGTTAAGTTACGAGACCCCATGAATGCATAAACATCCGCAGTCTAATTATGACAGCGCCGCGTGCATTATGAACACTAAAACGCCGACGGTAAAGCGACACAGAGTTAGTTTACTTGCTCGTTGTTGTGAGCGTACTTTACCGGGACGAGACCCGTGGACATGTTCGCGGAAATTCTGAATTCGAGACGATAACTCGCGAAGAACACCGTTACTACTTTGTTTCCCGGGAATTTTACTCGATTAGAGGGCTAATACAAACTTCCCCGAGTGTCAATAATCGCATTCATCTCTAGTAAAAACTGTTTAACCTCTTGGGAACGATAGTGGCTTTCGCGGATGTCATATTTTTGAACGACGCGCCCCTATACAGGGTGTCCCAAAAAGGTCTAACGCTTAAGAGGTTAAAGACGATACCATTGGTAGCTGCTTCCGAAAGCGTTACTTTTTCAAGTGGGACAAAACCTGCACCTGGCAATAACCAGTAAATATACTTCAATTTTTTAATACAATATATTTGCAAAATAGAGAGAACAAGACACAGAATTTATTCAATTTCTAATTATATATGTGCGTATACCTGAGTTAATTGCTTACGCTTTCTTCATTTAAAGGAAAATCTTTTTCCTCCGATAAAACAGATCGGACGAAATTGAATGCAAAAGTATTTTTCAGGTTTACGGGACACTGTAGTGTACTTTCGATAGACAATCTATCAATTTCGTTCCTACAAACATCGATAAATCGATTAGCGAGCGGTTGCGTCCAAGGTGTTAAAATTTCTCGAAAAAGCTTGTTTGACGGTGTACCCGAGGTTTTGACGCCATAAATCACGAGCACTGTTGCGTCCGCTAACCGAGTAGCTTTCTGTCCATCCCGCAGCACGAACAAGCACAAGCCAGGTGTGGATCGGGGCCCGCAGTACGTGCACTGATGCAACTCTACCGTGCATCATGCACCGCCCGATGGAATTGACGCGCGCGTACATGTACGTCATCCGCAAATCCTGCTCCGTGATCGTAACATGCCCGGAACGCTGCCAGCCACGATCCACTGGCTTTCCCGAATATGCTGCTAATACCGATTATGCTAACGTCACTGTTCCCCTGCCGCTTGGAAGCTCTTGCACCCGGTAAAAACGGAATACGTTTGGTCGATTTCAAGCGATTTCTCTGAACACGATCGTGGATCGAGGTTAGAAAGTCCTTACCATCCGGATCTGTCACCACGATCCCTATGACAAGTCCTTGAAAAAAATGTTGCGCGAGCTTCGCGACATTCTATTCTGTCTATTGGGTTGCATCGGAAATAGTTGGACCCTGCAGCTTCATGTAAGGTCGATGTTTTTTTAATGGATTGCAAAATTGTATTAATTTTGTAATAGATTAAGTAGAGGATTTATTTATTTATTTATTTATTTACTTAGTGACTAGATAGTAGAGCACTGTATTCGAGACACGAGAATTATTCTGCAGATTTGCAGTTCTTGGGAGGATGTAATATTTGTAATTTGATTATTACACAAAATAGTCTAGGGTGGTGCTTCGTGAATTTTAATTTTAAAGATAACGCTACCGCAGTGTAGATGTAATTCTTCTATCATCGAAGCTGTTCCATATTCCATATTCTGCTGCGTAGCAAGAGCGAGCCACGAAATTTCAAAAATGCAGTAATTAGTTTTTATCAGCAGCAACGTAGAAAGCATATTTCCGCGAAGGCTGCATTTACGAGATTGCGTGTTTTACGAGTTCCAAGGAAGAGATAACGCGGTTGTAGCCGATAAAAATTTAGTATCGTGTTTTCGGGGACGCAGATGCTGATGTTTTGAAGAATTCCTCGGGCTACGCGTCTCAGGGATGGAAGAATTTATAACGACGAGGAAGAGGAGCGCTGAAAGAAGCTTTTAAATTTCCGAGCGAACACGTTAATCTCTCGCGAGAATCGACGCGAATTTTCGCCGAAATGAAAAAGACGCTTTCGAAATAAAAGAACATGAATTTTTCGCGATTCATCGCTGTCTCTGGATTCGTGATCGAGGATTCCGTTTGCGGCCCGTCTCGACGAGCGCACACGATCGATTGACTCTCCGAAAGGAATGGCGGCGCGATGGAAATTGCAACGAGGAGTCCACGTGTCGTGGGACGCACGTGCACTGCGTCGCGACGCGCATACATATCGAGACTTTGCGGCTGGTCAGGACGAGCTGCAATTCGCCGTGAAATACGGGACTCCGCGGGACACTCGTAAAAATCATTTTGCATCTTAAATCGCCGGGGACACCCGCGCCGGTACACTCCTCGTCGAAAACATTTCGCGCGATTCCGCGGACAATTGTTTCACTCCATAATTGCAACTTCCCTCGAACTTTCCACGAACTTTCCTCCAACGTTATCGCCGTTGATTCAGTGACCACAAACATTAGATAAATATCAAAGTAGTTTGTTTAGTAACATTTAATCTCTCTGGATAATCCCTCTCAATTTTCGAATTCAAGTGAATGTGATAATTGCTGTCAGATACAACGATATGCATTCTATTCAGGGTTACTCCAAAGATATTCCAACGACAACTGCAAATTTTAATACAAAATAAAAATCTTTTGCATCAATTGTAAATCATAATAGTTGCGTAGAAGTTCTTTCTTGCTTGATAATCTCAACAAATCCCCAATAGCATAATATCGACGTTTCTAAACTATCTTAACTGCCTCTACCGTTTTAAATAGCATCGAGTCATGTCTGTCTAAACTGCATAAAATCCACGGTCTACCAGCAATGCTCCGTACACAGAATAAATGCTGCAATCATTTTCAAAACCGCGCCTATGCAAATGATCAGCGCGAAGATAAAAGATTGCTTGCTAAAATGAAAATTCTTGGATGCGAGCTTGCAGCAACAATATCGTAAAAGTTCGAGGAAATAATTGAGATCTTTTTTTGTCAGTAGAGAGCATCTAGGCGAGTGCAGAATGCGAAGTGCATAGCTGCCGGAAATTCCACGGCGAAACGAATCCGCGGCGTGGCGCGGCGCCGAAACTCGATCGCGATCGACGCGGATTATTATCGCGTTGTTCTTGATCGAGGGAAACCCGTGGCAGCGATCGACCGATAAATTAAACGACCCCCATCAAGGCTATGGCGGCCCGTGGCTCGTGACCCCCCGAGGCTTTATCTTCCGCGTGGTTACGAGCGAAAGCTTCTCGCTGACTCGCGTCGCTGCCTCGAGGAGGTACACACCAGGAAGAGTTCCAAGAATTCTGGTTACCGCAGCGAACAAAAGGGCGCACGACTCCTTTCGTGGTTTTAAGACGGCTTCTCGGAACCGCGCGTGGGTAGCTTTATTCAAATACCCGCAGTACGCTCCTCTCTCTTTCGCTCTTGTACTCTCTTCTTCTGCGCTCTTGCTTCTCCGGTTTCTTCGTCGAACCAGGCCACGGTGAGCGAGAGAAATCGATGGGACTCGATGTCTCGGGTCAGAACGGTCCTGAACCATCCCTGTGCCCTGCTTCTGCCGATCCGCGCGGGTCCATCTTGACCCCCATTTCGATATTCTCGACGTCGATATATGGGAAACTAATCTCTTTTGAAATCTATCGGATTTCAATGTTAATTATCCGTTAGCGTTATTTTGATGTGGTGGAGAATTTTATTTAATATTATTTAATTTTATAAATGAACTTTTAGAATTTTAGACTTTTCAGAATTTTAGAAGCATTTCATGGATCGTCAACATTTTTCGCGGAGCGTGAAATGAAGATAAGGACAAAGATCAACGAAATTTAACAAGATTTTGATTTATCTTTGATCCATAGAGGCACAGAAATGTTTTCATAAATTGAAAGAGCAATGGACCGCATGAAAACCTCGTTCCCACTTCAACAATCATTTCCCTGACGTTGAAAACGCTGTATCAATATGTTAAAATGCTCTTCCGATCTCCTCCAATTCCAATCGCCACTTGCAAACTTCAATCTCGGATACATAAAATCCTCGGCCAATGAAGGGGTGACTGATTACGGTTGTAACTCCTTGATTTTAGAACATGATTACGAACTGTTGTATTTACAACGACAATTATTGTACGAACCTGTCACCTACTTATCTGAAATTATTCGGTTACAGTGGTTTCATTGCGCACTAAGTAATATTCAAGTTATTAATAAAATATGGTAAGTGGATAACGTTGGACCCATTTTTCATTAAATTTGATCGTACTATAAGGTTCCTAATCAACTTGATACGCTTTCATATTCATGATTCCTTTATTCGTTTTTCTAATTTTTATACGAGGCATTCTAAAATTATAATTATGGTATTTAATTAAAGCAATTTTTAATTTATCAGTTTACCTGTATTTATAAGTATCTGTATTTATGAGGTTCTTATTTAAATTATAAAATGAAGAAAATTTGGCGTAGACATCTTTTACAATCTTCAACGATTGTTGGTGTTACAATTGTCCCCGATCGTACTTTCAAACTTCAATTATAAATTGTTATTTATAACATGCTTATGAACGTAAAATATCTATCAATATTTCTTTAGGACATATGAAACTAGAGATTCAAAACAAGAAGGAAGAAGACATTTGTTAAACAGCACTTCTGTCACAATTTCACAGCAATAAGGAAAGTTAGCTTTTAGCTACCAAAAAATTATATTTTTCCTCATGCAGATGTATATTTCGTATTTACTTAAGTACGATAGATGAGTCAGTTCTAAATGTCATTTTACGTTATATATCTGAGCTATGTAATAATATCTTTCATATACTTCGAAACATTTAACATGTTACAACCGCTCCTTTCCGTTTATTTCTCTCCGTTTCCGCTCTAAAATCAAAGATATCCTCGCAAGTCCGATAGCAACATCTAGATTAATCTCGAAAGAAACGATTTCTCCGACGAGAATCGAGGTCGCTAATGGGTCTCGTTCGATCCGAGATTAAGACTCGCTTTTGTCTCGCTTATTTTTCCAGGTTGATTGGGCCGGAGGTTCTCCCAGCGGCTTGGAAATCCACGGGAGTATTTTCGGCCGCGGAGCTCGATCGGCCGAGAATCGGGAATAGCCGGAAGATCCGATATAATGGCTTTGTCTTCTTGAGCGGAAGGTTATTGGGCCATAGTGGTTTCGCTGCGCCGCGCTGTTACGGAGGGAGGAGGACCAAGGGAGGACTCCTCGGCGATCGGCTTAGTTGGCGATCGGGACCGGGACCGGGACACGCGATGCTATCGGGCCACCGCAGGGCGTCGAAGAACCGCTCTCGCGTTTCCTCGTTACACCGAGCCGCTCTGGATAATTGATTAACATCCTCGCGAGGCTATCGGCCGTTAACTCTGCGCCACAATGCCCTCGGACGGCCAATCGAAACGCTACGACCCGATCGGGACACTCCACCGGACTGCGACCTGATTTATTTTCGACTCTCGCCCCCCTTTCAGTCTCACCTCTCTCTCTCTCTCTTTCTCTCTCTCTCTTCTGACCACTCCAGCCGGTCGACTTTGTCGAAAATTGCTGCAGCCAATAGCTGTGCCATGACTAAACTACAGAAAACCTTTGTTGAAAGGGATTTTATGGACTTATGGCAAAAATTGATAGCTTGAATAGAGAACTGTAAGGACATTAGAGGAATTTATGGATATTGTTACACTATTTTCAACTTATTACTATTAGTAAAAGAGGAAGACATTTTCGTCTAATTTATGTTTTTTACAATTGATTTTAACAATCTTTATTTTGCTTAAAAATCCGCGGGTCACACTTACAATCTTGGTTACCCGGATCACTGATATTTGAATTCGTCTACTAGTCATATAATCCATGTTAATGTAATTAATAATATAATGTATTCAATATATATATGTATAATAGACTTGATTGCACGAGTTCTTGGTAGTTTTAACACTTTATCGATGGGCTTATCGATGACAGAATTCAATTTGACGCCAAATGGTGTTATCTGTAGATAAGATATTAAGGATCTATTCTGTTATCAAAGGAGTCGTAACCTCTTGATTGATTGACAAAGCCTAGGTACTAATGTACATACTCTTTGAATATGTATAATATATAATATATAACATACAATATACAATATACAATGTACAATGTAAAATGTACAATGTATAATATATAATAATATATTGTACATACTCTTTCATTCTATCGAATAAAGCAAATTTGTCCTTAAATTAAATACAAAGACGGGATTATTCCGCATACAAAACAACAATCTAAGATGCAGCCGAGAAACATTTTGGAAAAAGATTGAACAATACAAAGATTCTCAAATGAAAAGAAGAACATTCTCTATATCGCTAACTAAATTATCTCGAGCAAGTTCGTTGAACCCCATCCCAGGTATAATTTCAGCAAAATGAGGTTCACGAGGAAAATCTCAAAGGAAAATGGCGAGAGAGTTGAGAAAAGATTGAGGCGAAGTATAATTCCGAGTCGAGTCACGACTAGGGTATGCATCAGTGTTTAAAGTTTCATCGTGGACGGCGCATTTCGAGGGCCGAGTAGAAGTAGCTAAACGAACCCCCGAATCTTTCCGTCTAACGCAGCGCGGTGCTGTGCGTCGCGGCGCGGAAAGTACGCAAATCGTGGACGTTTCCGCAGCTATGACGAGTAATCCGCGATCCGTGCACATGCATATGCATTCCAGGATGCACGCGTCATCCGATAAGGCATCGGGGCTGCTCCCTGCGCGGCGTCGCTGTTTCCGCTTCGCCGAGTTACCGGAGCCCCGTGTCCCGTGTGCCGGAGACTGGCATCCTTCTCCAAGGATTAACCTAACCCTTCCGCGAAGAAAAATGCTCGTGAAACTTCATATTTCTCGGCACGATGCTTTCTGTGCGGCGGAGCGCTTTGTTCCCTCTAAGATCACGATTTTCGAGTGTGGAGACGCTCTTGGAAAACGTTTCGATAATGCTTATGCTTCCTGATGCTACCGGGGATACAGATTTTTCTTTGATTAATTTATTTCTATTTGTAAGCTCAATTAGTCATTCGCTTACTGTTCTACTTTACAAGTATTCAGGCTTGTTTGTAGATTTCAGATTTCATTTGTTTCAATACAGTGGCTGAATCAGTTTCTTCTATTTTAGTGGAAATTGTGTTTATGCAGGGTGACTCAGCATCGGTAGTGGTACAACCGATAATAAAAAATAATATTATTTATTATTATTATTATTACGAATATTATATATTATTATATATTATTATTTTATAATAACATAAAAATACAAATTGAAAATAAAGAATGAAATTATTTCAGTTGAGGATTGGTTGTCGCGAAAATTGACTTTGAATATTCAGCATTTTCAACAATTTTTACATTAATGAAGTAAGTTACTAACTAAATTACATGTTTCATTTTTACTTAAAACTGTTATCAATCCGTAGACAGAAATGTTAAGCGACATATGACATATATCGTGATCCATCAATGTAAACCACAGTTGTATGCGTACTCCCTGAATATTCAAAGTTGATTTTCACGATAACAAAGCTTTAAATGAACAAATTTTATTCCTTATTTTCGATTTGATTTTAAAGTGTGGAATCAACCTCTTCTCAGTTGTACCGTCTATGCTGGAATACCCTGTACCTTCTTCTGTAATCGTCATAATCATTTCATGAATTCCCCTATGTCATAAGAATAGATCTCCGTTTCTAGACATCAATCTTTACTGTCCCCAATAACTTGTCCGATTACAGGGGTTGGAGCGTTTCCTATTTTAGTGCAAATTCTGTATTCATACGTTCTTTCCCCAATCCCAAGATTGTTCCTCAGACTCTTCGTTTCCATAGCAATTGACCCCTGTTCGTGGATCTACCATACGTGAACAACCCTAACGTAGAAAATCAATCCTTCTTGGAGGCCCAGAATTACCTAAATCCGGTGCAGCACGTAAAGGCGCCGCTTCGTAGAGGGATTGGCAAACAGGTCGAAACTTTTCTGGCGCCGTTGGCGAAGATGGGCGCTTCGAGGGGTTGCGCGGCCTCGGTGGAGGTGGGCGCGCTAAGGGGGTGAAATGGCGCGGGAAAGAAGGAAACCCCGGAGCAGCTCCCGGTTAAAGGTGACCGGCATGAAAGGTTTCCCATTCGAATCGGTTCGCGGCAGGCGATGAAAGGCGAGCAGCCGAGTTAAAAGCGCGACAAACAAGAGGGTTGCAGAGAGAGAGAGAGAGAGAGAGAGAGAGAGAGAGAGAGAGAGAGAGAGAGAGGAAGAGGGACAGTTCGAGAACGGCAGGAGGGGACCAAGAGGAAGTGAGAGAGGAAAGCGAAAGCTCGGGTGTGTTCCGGCGAAACGAAATTAATTTCCGAGCGAGTAACCCTTTAGTAACTCGGCCCGCATAAATATGCATACACATTTAGGGGTGCGCCGGGGTACGACCGCCCAACGCCGACCTCGACGTCGCCGACGTCGCCGACGAAGCCGACGCCGCGAGAGAGAGAATTATGAGCCAATACCTCAAGGCTAAGTGCACCGAGTGGTTGTGCGCCATATACATTAAGTAAATGAGTATGATCTCGCGCGGCGAGAGGAGGCTGCGCCCGATGATGCTACCGGTAATGCAATTAGCCTCCGCTACCTCTCTTAGCTATTTCTGCCGGAGACAACCAAGAGTCTGCGGACCACCTGCCGCAGGCACCTGAACCTGGGCCCGAGAATGCTCTTTTGGGCCGCAGGTAATGTTCCAGTTCGCGGTAGCGGTTCTTGGGGACCGCGTTATTTTTTAACCCTTTCCACTCGAATGATTGCTCTGGAAATTGTTACATCATGTTTCAAAATCATTTCTACAACATCGAATTTGTTTGTACTTAGAAAACAAATGCGTGAGTTGCAAGAGTCCATTTTATATCTATAAAATGTACCAGGTCAGGTACAGATTTTACGCACTTACAGTAAAAATTGATGAGAGAAATATAGAATAGTGAAAACACGTCATAAGAATGCAAGTATATTGTTACGTTACTGGGTAATTCATTAAGTCTATTAAAGAAAGAAATACAGTTTTATTCCACTCCAGTTTTAGGCAATTGTCGCAAACAATATTTCTCCCGCATAAAGATCCGCCGTCTTGTCACATGAAGTAGAAATATTGAACGTTGGAATATCACTTTGGATTTAGAATCAAAAACATGTTTTTCGAACCATCAGAAATCGTTCGCTGTAATATTCGTAAGAATTGATTGACGACGAAGTTCCAATTGGTGTAGCTGTGACAGAAATCGTGACTACAAATAGGCAACGCTGGTGTACAAAATAACATTGAAGCACGAGCACGCTGTTTCGCTTGTTAATAATTCCCGAAGTTCGATCGAAGTTAAAACAATATCGGGTCGAACTTCATATTTTACATTTCGATTCTCCCGTATTTGCTGTATACAATCAAACGATCGCAATCCAGCGGTAGATAACTGAATTTATGTAGTGTTATACATACAGAAAATTCGTTGTTCATTTTTATCAGTCGCAATTTTAAGGAAATAACCAACGCAAAAGCGCCGAGAAGAAACGTGTAATTTGAACGAACGAGCAGTACAGAGTAGAAACAGGTGAGAGGTTTCGCAGCCACCTGGCACACCAACGTAATGCATTCGCAAATGAAGTAATCGCGGGAAAGTTAGGTTCGCGTTTCCGCACATTGCTGATCCGGCGACTATAAAGTCGATGGAAAGGTCGATTTATCCTCGGTGACGGGTAAATCATCGAGTCTATACGGACGGGGTAACCAAACTAGATCGCCAGTCGGGCGCAATCGTCTCCGAAATTGGACTTCCGGTCCGCGGGCTCGCTCGATGCCGTGGAAGGTGCGTCAAGGGGTTAACTCCCGATCTAGCCCTCTTATCGTTCGATTTACGAGACGCTGGTGCTCGGCGCTCGGTTCTCTGCTCTCGGTGCTCGGCACTCGGCAGGATTCAGGATGCTCATCTCGCCGCCTTCTGCCTCGTAAACATCGGGATCGGTTTCACCCGGGAGTTTCACGCGCGTGCTGCCGATTTATTTATCTATCTTCCGAGAGAGCGGTCCGCGCCTTTTTTACGATGCAATATTCGCTGCCGGTAAAGTGCGCCGTTCATACCGAGCCTTCCACCGTCTCCCGCACCTCCGACCGCGTTCGGCTCGTTGCTAGTAAACGTGTCGAAAGTTCGTGCACGTCCAACGCCTTCGCCCGTTTAATCAGAGCGAGAAGCACTCTCGAGACATTCGGCCACGTCGTCGAAATACACGACTGTAAAAATTCATGTGTTCCGCCTTCAATTAGCGGATAGAGGTCTCGATTTAGTCGCAACCGTGCTCTCGCGACTTGCTCCGATACTACGATCCGGCGCGATACACTTTCCTTTGGTTACATAATTTCGACACTCGCGTCTCACCGGTTAATTCAATTAGCTGACCTCGTTCCCACATCGACCGTCGCGCCAGCGCTGATCGTTGGTTCTCGTGTCGCGTTCTTTTTGTGGGAACATCGGCAAATGGTTGTGCTGCTACCATCATTTCTCGAAGCTTGGTTGTCGAGATCGGACTATTTTCGATAAAGAGTCTATCGATTTTATCAGATTACCGGTGATTTTCTGTAATGTATTTCAATAGTCTGCGAACAGACCAACTCGCGTTAGCAGGACGCGGCTGCAGCATACAAAGATCGCGGTACCGTCGTTTTGTATGCTTCGCGACTGTCATAAAGATGGAAACGAAAATGTATTTTCTGCTCTTCGCAGACGCGCACGACATTTATTCCGCGCAAAGATCTTCTAGTTACCTAGCCAAGATAAAGACAAACAACCCCGAAGAACGAAAAAAGTAGCGAAGTCGATCCCGAAGAGAAAATGAAGACATGCAACCCCGAAGAATTGGAGAAGAAAAAGGAACGCTGATGCCGAAGATAAAGACGTCAAAGAGGAAGGTAAGGAGCGGAAGCTTCTCTCGCACGGAACTCTGTCCTAAAGCCAACAATTACAGATTCTCGAGAAGCTCGACAAATAAGAATGGAGCGAGGGGCTGGAGCACGAACACAGTGACGAGGATGCTGCCGAGAAAAATGAAATGCGTTCTGTGGAAATCCAGCCGCGGAAGGTGGTTCGAAAGAATTCGGTGCGGGCGTTGGATCGATGAGCAGAGCGAAAATTGCTTTCGTTCTCGGTTATTTACGCTCGTCTTCCGCGAGCCATGGTTTCCAGGGATGATTTACAGGGCAGGGTAAGCCGGGGGCGGACGCGAGCACGGATCGGACCTCGGGCAGAACGACGAGGCGATACGGGACGAGACGAGCCAGTCGAGACGTGTCGGGTCGTCCGGTCGATAGGCGGTCGTCGTCACGGTCTCCGAAGCGTTCGCGTAGGCGGCCGATTCCAGGAGCCAGCGCGCGAATCGATTCTTCTTCCTGGAAATTAAATGGTCGGTGGTGCGGGGGTGGCGACGGCGGCGACGGCAGCGGCGGCGCAAGTGCCCGATAAAGAAAGAGGCGCCAAGCACAATGGTTATCGGACGCGTGGCTCGAGAGATAACTCGCGAGACCCAGCCAGGGGCCGGGCCGGGGGTCGGGTCGGGTCGGGTCGGGCCCCGTTGTCGCCGACGCTTCCGGGAAACGCGATTATCACCGTTCCTCGAACGAATTTCTGCCGTTTCACGGCATCTCGCGTGTGCCTCCTACCATGCTGCGACTAATTACGCTCTCACGCTCGTCCCAGTTTACGGCCAACGCCGCTCCTTTTCGCCGCGAAACTTTTCGACCGGCTCTGGATTCCGCGGACCCGCTCCCGTTTTCGCGACCAACCATTCCGAGCGAATACGGTTGGGTCGGCGGCGATCGGATCGAGCGAAGTTGAAAAAGAATACGCCGGCAGTTTCGAGACAAAGATTTCTCTTCCAATGCACGAGAATACTAAAGTGTTGTAGCACCGATTCGAGTAAACTTTAACAGGAAAACCTCGAAATCTTTGGAAGACTCGTTGTTATATTGGAAGGCCGGCGTAGAGGTGCGAAACATGTAACCTTACCGACAATTAAATATCTATCTACAGTAGAAGGAGGGTAGAGAAATTTCTGAAAGCATGGTGCATCTCCAAAGCCTGGTGTCTGCTTTCGGAACGTTTTTTCGTAGCATTGATCGCGACAGGATAATATTTCAGGTTTAAATGCAACGCCGCGGGTCACCCAGTGCGGTTAAGGACGGATAAATGCAGGGACGTTTTGACAGAGGGACGATTACGCCATCAGAGGGTGCGCCGAGAAGAGTGCTCTGAATTCCAAGATGGCGAACCGCCATCAGGGTCGTTCGCCGAGTTTTTCATCCCCGTTTTTCAGCCACTCCTCGTCTCCTCGTCTTCCCGCCTCTCGTTACAGGCATCCGTCTCTGTCGCGGCCGCGACAGCCTCGTTTCCCCGCAATTTCCATCGGCTTCCGGGGCCGACTTCATCCGCCCCCGCACGGGCATTATTCTTCCCCGCCGCGGAATAGCTTTTTTTCGGTTTCGCGAAAACGAGCGTGCCCGTTACAAGATAAATTTCCCTTTGATGCCAGGCCCACGGGGAAATGGCCCCGCGGAATGTAGAAACCAGCGAAAACAGTCGCGGTCTGGTCCCCATTTCGAAATCAAGACCGGCTATTCATCATTCAACCGACGGAATAATTTCGCTCTTGGTGGCGAGACTGCGAAGCGCGCGAGATGCGAAAATCTCTACAGAAACGGTTTCTGCAAACAATGTTGCTCGCAGTGTTTTCAAAAAGCTTCATTAAAATTCTAAGGTCTCTGATGGGTGGCGTTAAAATTTCAACTTGCAGTCGTCTCGTCTCATGTATTTTTATACTGGCGTCTAAAAATCGTAAAAGCTCGAGCTCGGAAACAGTGGAAAATTGTGTTAACGGAGATGAGATACGGTAGAAACACCGACACGCTTGCCCGATGATCTACATCTGTGTGAGCGGGCCGCGGTAATTGGCTAAGAAGCTAAAAATCGTCTGACTTGACTAAAGAAGAGTGCTACGACTCGGAAAGAGTCCGAAAACCGCGAAATAAATTGCGACGAAGATGAGTGGATAGAAATTGCCTGAAAAGATGTTGACGAAAAGCCGCAGTTGACGTCAAGAAGAGAAAGGAGGGAACTTACCGAGAACCGCAAGAGTGATGTCTCCTTCGAGGATGGTCGTGTCGTTTCTGGCTCGACAGGTGTATCTGCCAGCGTCCGAGGCCCTCACTTTCTGGGTGTAAATTGTCTGATTCGCGCTCTCTGGATACAGGATGAAATGACTTTCGCCGCCTGGCCAAGGATAGGCCCTGTTATCCTTGTACCTGGAACAAGAACAGTCGATCTGTTACGATCCGTTCGCAAATCAACCTGAAAGAAGAACGTGCAATTTCGCTGAAACTTGATTCTGTCGTACGAAGGAGTACTTTGTGGCATCACATAAAAAACGACAAAAACTCGTATAAAAAGGAAAGTTTCTATTTTTTTTATTACGTTCATCTGTGAACTTGCGGACTCTAGAGAAAAGTATTTCATTGACCGTGTGTTTAATTGTAATGGGGGGCACAGAATTATGTGCAGAGCCTCTGAAAGGACACAGAATTAGAGTAAAAATCACCTCTCTTTTTATTTCATTAAAAACAATATTAAATTAAAAATTGTTGTCAAGCAAAAAATGAAACATCCAAAATCTTGAAACATATTTTTAGTACATTCAATGGAAATTAGTGCTTTGCGGTTATATTAAGTTTATACGTACGTGTGATGCTGGTCGAAATTAATTTACCTTGAACGAACATTAATACATAATATTCAAGGAAAAACAAAATTTATTCATTCTTTTTTAAAGTTTAGATATATGTAACATAATATATTTTAATTCTATGTAAAAATAAAAAAATAAATAAATAGCTTCGGTGGCTAAGAGTAGACATACGACAACATACGACAAAGCAAAGAATGAATATAGACACTTGGGACATCTACCCTGGTCGGTAAAACTCCAGCAAAGAAAAAGCATCTTCGAATGCTGGTCAGCCTATCCCCAGGCCCACCGTCTGTGGCAATTGAATTTCGCAAATTTTCTGTCGGCGCGTCGCATCGCGGTGTTTTTTAGCGAGCGGTGATCGGAAAGCGCTTTAAAAAAGCGGCTGTTCGGCCGGGCCGCGAAGGGCCCTCCTCCTCGAGCCGCTCCCTTCTTCCTCGCGAGGACAAAGGCGCTCGTTTGCCTCCCGGCTCGTTCACCTGTCTTCCGAGAAGCCTTTATTTGCGCTCACCAGCGCGAGCAATCTCGCTCTCGCTCTCCCTCTCGCCCCGGCTCTCTCGCCGGCGACCCTATCCGAGGCTTACTTCTGCCTCCTGCCTCCTGCCTCCTGCCCCCGCCGGATATACACGTATATTACGCGGAAGAGATTACGGGAGAGGCGCTCGCCTCTCGGAATCCGCTTTCCTATGGCGCGGCGCGGCGCGACGAGAACGAAGGGCGAGGAAGCGAGCGTCCCGTTTCAAAGCGATGCTGATTCGATACATCTTCCGATATGCAACTGCGCCCATTGTAGCTGCGATTTCAGCTTCTGTCTCTTTGCTTCCTCGGACTGCGAGCGTAATCCTGGCTTCGGTTGGTTTTCGCTCTCTAAAGGATTCATCTGGCTTTTTATTATTTAATAGAGACGAGAAAGAAATTTGGAGCATTGGTAGCGCGTAATGTAGAATTTTTAGCCAATTAGTATCGGTAATGATACTTTAACCTCTTAGGAACGACGCGCCACTATAGTAGCTTTCGCGGATGTTTCGTGTTTTACTCAATTGTATTATAGGTAGCATTATGTTACATCTACTCATAAATTTTAGCACTCGCGAATAGCGATACATCTGTGGCGACCCCCGGGTAACATTGTGAACCCGGGAGAACATGTATTGATTAATAAAGGAATTAGCATTAGTTCTTAAATGATTGAAGTGAAAGGATATGCATCGTCCACAACTAATATTTATTAGTTGAATTATTTGATTAAGAAATTAAAGGTTCAGACATCGAGGTTCTACTATAACAATCCTGTGCGCAGTCTACTCTTTCATGTCACAAGGTAGGTGCACATAGAACCTGATTCAAATTGTAGCACTCTTCTTCGTACAATACGTATATATACAGGATGTTCAAAAATTTTGATACTTGCGGGAATGAGCGATTGCTGAGGTCACTTGAAGTAACGTTTTTCTTAGCGAAAATGCAATCTGCGGCTTTGCTTACAAGTTATTAACCAAAAACAGTGACAAATGAGAAGCGAGTGGAACTGGATTTCGTCCGCTCATTCGCTTGGCCGCCTCGCGCTAGCCGAGCTCGCTTCTCATTGGTCACTGTTTTGCGTTAATAACTCATTAACGATGCCTCGGAGAAAATTTTTGTAAAGGAAAGAGTTGCTTCAAATAACCTCAAGAATCCCTCATTTCCCGGAAGTACCATAATTTTGCGACACTCTGTATGGTTCGTTGCTGAGAAAGCAATAAAGAATAATTCGTTCGAAATACTTTCAAAGTAAAAGCACGCGATTTTCAACAATTCGGTGATCAATAAAGAATGTCTGAAATGACGGACCTAGACATTGCCACCCGTCGTCCAAGGTTCAATGAAATCTCGGATTGGAAGTCGCCGGAGACAGTAGACGTTGATTACGCAGTCGTTCGAATCGATTTCGCGTCGGACTGGCTTTTCTGTTCGAGGAACCGATTACCTGGGGAAAAACGGAGCGCAGGTATTGCTTCTATCGTCTGCGACCACGTGCGACATTTCCACGAGTCCCGACGTCTCGACCCGTCGCGACGCTGCGCGTGTCGCAAACCGCAAGTCGCAAGTCGCAAGTCGCAACGGTGTTGCCTCCTGTCGCGTTCAGCGTTCTCGGAAAGTTCGCCGACGAAGTACTCACGACATCGACCCGTCTTTCTTCGATCGACCCCCGTTGCCTCGTTCTCGCAGGTAGCGGAGCGTCTACGACTAATATTCTTGCGTAACACGTGGCCGCCGGCACTGTATCGTGCCACCTGCATGGGAGTACAAGGGCGGGTGCGTTGCACTTGCGGACTTTTGTCGTGCATTTCGATGCCACGAACTTCGCGACGGTTCTTCAACTTTGATGCAATTTTTATTTTCGTTCTTGACATTGTGACCCTTCTGCTCTATCGAGAAGCGGTCTCGTCGATGCATTCTTGAATACTTAAATTATATTAAATTATTTTAAATATAAGTAGTTGATTTTATATTATTGATTTTAATGTTGATTTATATTAAGCTTTAATTTTATATTATTATTATTATTATAATATTATTTACACTTTAAAATTTACTTTTACAATCAAAAGTTCGCGCTAAGATCTTTCCAAAGAAATGATTGTTACAGATTTACCTCTCAAGAAGAAGACTACAATAACGAATCGATTCGAAGGGCGACAATGGAACGGCAACTAAGCTGCATCCATGAGCCTCGGTAACACAGGTACGTGGACATTAGAGTCGATTGAGTAATCGACACGGTCGAGTTTATAGTACGTAGGGTCACCGACGATCGTCTCGATCGAAATTTGCTGTTCCGATTCTGTTTTCCCCCGAGAACCGGCAAGAAGATCGAACGAAAAGGGCGAACGCCGAGAGTCCTCACTCTGTTTCAAGGGAAAATATTGGGAGAAACGTCCCCTACCGTCGCGACGACTGGTTTCTCAGCAAACAGAGAGTTAAACGACGAAATCACTGCTGAGCAATCGGGATCGATGGGCTCGACGGGCGCGAGGAGCCCGCAGCGGCCCGGCCCGGCCTGGCCTGGCTTCTCCAAACAAACACTCTCGGACCGTATATTTTCGCTGGGCCACGAGACCTGAATAATTAACTCTGAGCGGTTCCGACGTTCGGTTATTAAAACGGGAGAAAAATGAATCGGAGAGTGCTCCGGGACGTTCGGAGAATCGACGGGGAGCGCGTTTTTGAAACTGCTAAATTACCTGCCATTTATTTTAAGCACGGTCTTCGTAATTGGAAGATTTCATTCAAGGTAAAATGCCATCATGAAATTTGGAGCGAATTGTTTAAATTATTCATGTTGGGTACCATCGTTTGCAAACAATCTCCTAACAATTTGAAGGTTTCATTTAATATAATGCACTACGAAATTTACAAAAAGCCCGCTGCGCGAATCTTTCATTTGTTTTCGCGTCTCTATTAATCTTTATTACTTATTAATGAATTATTAATACGTCTTTCGCGTTTTTATTATTCGCTAAGGAAAATCGTCAATGTTTTAGCATTTATTTACATGCTTAAATGCTGACGCGAAGAGTACAGAATTTTATTCCGACTGAAAAGAAGAGAATGCGTTCATACTAAACAGGTTATTAATGGAAATCTCAGTCATCAAAGTACGGCGTGCTGTTAATAACGCTTCGAAAAACCTATAGAAATCGCTGAGTCATTTAGACGTGCTATTTTTCCATCTGTTAGCCGTTTATGACGAGGTAAGTAGATACAGAGAGTCGAGGCTCCTGCGGTCCGATCAATCCTGATTTCGAGGTGGACAGGCTATCAATCAACGAGAAATACTTAATGGATGTTTATCCTGCTCCGAAGATCGACACTTTTTTCTATACATAGAACGCAGTGAATTGCTCATTTATTGATAGCCGCGGCTCCATTTAGCGATACCGTAGCCGTTGTCCATTAAATGGATATGAAGTATCGGTATCGGCAACCTGTAAAACCGCTTGCGCGCGTCGCGCACTAAAATATCAGTTTCACAAGCGATCACGAGCGATGGATATTTTCGTTTCGGGCTCTCGTCGATGGCCGTTTCGATCGGTCTTCGACTCGGCCGCCTTCCGTTAATATGTCATCTCTTAACATTCACTGTTTTCTTTCGGTAACGCGAGACTCTACTTTGCCTTTCGTGTATTTTCGCGCGCTCGGTTATTCTCTGCAATCAAATTCATCGCGCCCGCGTTAGGAGTTGAACTCCGCCGTCGCTTTTTCCGAGGAAGAGCAATTTCATCACACTGGCCGCACTTTATTTTCTGCGCGTTGCGAACGTAAAATTGAGTACCAATGCAATGTGTGGTAGCTTGTAGACCCTCTATTTCGGGTCGCAATATTGTTTCACTGTTCGCAAAGAGTTTCGTAATCAAATTTCCGTCTCACCGAGAGCCTGGTTCTTGAAGAACCGGAATTCGCGGAAATGTCGTATGCGATTCAACGCGCAAACCGTACGGAACGAATCAAATTCTACCTCCTTCATTAACGGAGAAATAAAGTCCGCTCAATTACCGTTTCATTCGCATTCGAATGTGACGAATGCTTGAAACGCGATTAAAAAATTAGCAATTCGGTGGCGAACGTTGCACGCGTTTGCTGGAGAAACGACCGACTCGTGGACTGCAGATATTATGCACCTACAATAAAATTACGTAGACGAAACACTCGTCGCTTGCCGTCGATGCGGGCAATTTGTATTCCGTGTAAAGATCCGCTACTCGTTCATCGTTCCTATGAAAATACAACTGAAATACAAAATTGGCGTGAAAGTCCGTTTTGTATTTCACCGATCTTTGTGTAGAAGCCAGAGAAGGTGGCGATTTTTCACGGGGAACGGCGACAGCGAATTAGTTACAACTGAACAGCGACGCCCGAGAGAGATAGCGCCGATAGGAGAAGTGAAAAATCGCAGTGACGACGCGTCGGAAACGGCCGCAGTAAAATATTCGCGGCAGACTCGCGAAACAATTAGAGGAAATCATCGAGCGTCGCGCGTCGGCGTCGACGTCGGGGCGGGCCGAGTCGGGTCGTTTAATGGTTTACATTTGTTCCGGCTGATTACCGCAGTCCTTTCTCGCTCAGGGCGGCTGTCTAGCTTCCCGGCCAACTTTCCTTAATCGACTGCAACTGGAAATTAATTACGAACCGTTCCCGGGGCCCGGCCGCTCCGCTATGCTCCGCTATGCTTCGCTATGCTCTGCGCCGCGCCGAGGAAAATGAATCGCCGCGAATTAACGGAGTGCGACTGTGTTCCGAAGCTCGTCTGCCATGGGTCTCCGAAAGGGGAGGACCCGGTCGGGTCGAATTTTCCAAAGAGAAATTCGAATCTCGATCCCGCGATGAGAAAGACGAGGATTGCGGTCGGAAGAAAAGGAAAATCCCGCGCTATATTCCCCGTCTCTGTCTTCGCGTCGCGTCCTTTTAATATCCCGCAAGAGGAATGTCGAGAAAACAGGAAAAAAGTCCATGGATGCTGGAAAGAATTTGCTCCTCTCTGCTTTGTCGAAGGAAAGTCGATACTCGATCACCCGCGGCTGCTTTTCTTTAATTCTTAAGGCTCTCTACTACCTCTTTCCCTGCAAATAACGCTGGGAGATCGGTGTTCCCAGGATCTGTTGGAAACATTCTGCGGCGAGAATGTGGAAACAATCGAATTTATAGTTAAACAAAGTGTTATGGAGCGTACTAGCACACTTTTGTTCCGTCTTGACTACAAGACATCTTCTGGCTCGCAAAAACAGTGATTATTAGACTGCGGATCTTCATGCAAAATGAAAATTATCTAAGTTAATTGCAAGAGACAATTGTCATTTTTCTTTTAGATTTCAATAAATCGTACATAACGTAAAGATATTCCCAAATCCTCCTCATGTCTTTACAATTTCGTTCCTGACCGTATTTCTAAAAAATGCATAAAATCCACTGTCTAGTAGTTATGCTACGCCGGAGGCACATTGCTATAATCGTTCGAAGCATTTTATATTGCACAAATAGTCCGTCGATATGCTCAAATCACTTTGTCGATAGTTTGCTTGGTCGCAGTATCTTTTGAAAACATAAACGACGACAAATATTGCGATTAGATGCTGCGAATAGCGTTTAAAATGTCAAAACATTTAATTTCTCGCGCTACTAAGACATTTATAATAGTTTTGTACGACCCCTGTAAGGATGGAACAACGGAATCCGAAGTTGTCCGGAAGCATTCCCGGCGATTTCAGCCGGCAGTTTCACTTGCCGAACAAATTCTACGGCCAGGATGACGCGGTTCCGGCACGAAAACCTACCATCGGAAAACCTCGGCTTCCGCCGGTCTGGAAATTACGCGAAAATTCTCTCGCGCCAGATTTCTACCGCAAGTTCGCGTTTCCATGAAAATAGTGCCCGAACTCGGCGGATCTACCGCTTTCATTGATGAACTTGGTTAATGAAAATTCGAACGAAATCAAATTTCTTTCGCTAATGGTTTGAATAACTGCGGGCCCCAATAAAGCCTAGCAGAGAGTATGAAATATTAGTCTGATTTTGTGCCCCGTATATTATCGAATATCCACTTCACATACACAACACAGTTTATATTTCCCTGTGCAATCCATATTATCTGGCAATTTCCATTTTTACAAACGAATTTAAAACCAACTCTACTTCGTGTCGGTAGCTGCAAATACTAGTCACATACCTCCAAATATTTATACCGAAACAAAATAACCCCTAAATGTTGTAAATTATACGAAAGAGTCGACCCGAGAGTCTCAGTTGCTTAAAAAATCATTTAAACACTCAAAAGCGTTCAAATGAGTGATTTCACATTGTCGAATTTGTGATTATTGAAATCATAAAACTACTTCCATTGAATCGTTTCACATAAGAATTGCAT
>CM052157.1:9559977-9632626 GCA_028455555.1 Augochlorella aurata | reverse complement strand
ATAAATAGATAAATAAATAAATAGATAAATAAATAAAGACCTCCAAATAAATTTAGTCTTTTGATCGTAACAAGGTAACACGTTAAGTGCAACATTCGTCAACTAAACTGTCTCCGGTAAAAGAATGTTGTGTAAAAGTGAACAGAGAAAAATTAGAAATATATGAAGAGAAAGAATGATTCTGTATTATATTGGAAGCAGTATTGTACCTATATATTAGTAGTACTAATAGTACTATAGTAGTAGTAGTAATACTAATATCAATAGTATATATTAGTAATATATTTGTTGCTTAGGCTCACGAAGCTGCGACTTGGTGTAGCACCAAATGGAAATGGCTGGAAACCGGAGCTTATTCGCGCAGAGGCGGGGACGCAACAGGACACGCTGTCGGAAGCTTTTTCTCGTCCAGGTGGCGGAGGTTCGACGGGTATAGGACGCGTTCTCCCCTCCGCTCCACGCCGCGCGTCGCCCGGAAATAACATCGGACTCTGTGTCGAGGTATTTGCCGAGGGGGAAGAAGATCGATGGACGTCTATCAGCGTGTTTTACGGGGCCGAAAACGTCGATGGCGTTTCAACGACGCCCGGGAACGAGTCAATTATCGAGGATTTCGAGAACGTAGGAGCGCCGCGGCGCCGAGAGCCGTGCCGTGCAGAGACGTCGGTGATCGACAGGCTGCCGGTGTTGGTGTTCGTTCCAGTTGCGAGGCGGGGAGAACCGGGTTATTTCGAAGGGTAGATAACGGGGAGATCGTCCATCTCCGTCTGTCGGACTCCGGCGTACGCGTCCCGAGTCATGAATTAAGCGGAATCGATAGCAAAGTTGAACTTGGAGCGTAGAAACCGCGGCTGCGGACGCTTCCCACAGTATAGTGAGTTTTTACAATAGGATCAGAACTAGTCACAATTTTTTAAAACAGTCCAAATGTACAAAAGGTATAGGGACCACGGATCAATGCGACTGAGGGCAAGGCAGCGGAACTCTGGGTCACCTGTTTTCGTGCTCTTTTCACAACCTGCCGAGGATAACGCTGGGAAAAACACGAGGGGTTGGAGGAGACGGGAGAAGATGTCTATTTATTATTCTTATATTTATTGTTATTACGATTACAGACTTCCTGCGCGGAGCGGAAGTAAGGCCACGACAGTCACGCTGGGAACTGGTTGAGGAATAGAGGGACAGAATAAAGAGTGCATGCATTTATGGAGGGGTGAAAGGGAGACAAATTTGGGATAGCGTATCAAACATGGAAAGGAAGATATTATACAGCTGGTGAAATACTAGAAAGAGTAAGGTACAACAAATGTGATAGATAATAAGCAAACTAAAATGTTAATTTTAGGAAAAGTACTATAGTATTGTTTTATATATGACAAATAATATATCTGTGGTATAGAAACTATCAAGAGATATTATAAGCATAAAGCTCAAAACCAAAGAGGAAGACTGCTAGAAATAAGGAAGTAATAATCTAAATCTAGCAGAGTTATACTAGTGTTGTTATATATTTGTATATCTCCTTTAGTATTAATGTGTTGGTATTTTTAGTATTTGTTATGGACTTAAAAATTTATAAGCGTTTAGATTCAAGAAGCGAGAATTATATACTTTGAGAAAAATAATGTAAACAGAAAAATGTGTTATCCGAAAAGTAGAATACAGTGCATAAGGCGTCGTTAGCTGTCAGCACTTAAAATAAATATTCAGTTCAGTTCCTATAGTATGCCATTATCCTTTCTCCCTTTGATCTCTTTCAAAAATTCCTTCGATTTTCGGAGATATTTTTGGATCGTGATTCGATGGTCCACCTGTCTGAGAGTCTTAAGATTTCGCGGTCGAATATCCAGCGATATCGCGCGAAGGCAGGTCCGAAAGAGCCTCGAAACGGACCAATCGCGATAACCCTAAAAACCAAAGTCCCACGCGCGCGATACTCTATTTCCGACTTTTTTCTCTGAAAACGAGCAGGGCTCGGCCGGCTCCGAAAGAGTCCCAGCATCATCGGACATCAATTTCCGGCGAAGAGTATAATTCCATATTTCGACGACTTTTCGAGTCGAGAAGACCCCGAATCGATGGTATCGTCGGACAGTTTCTAATCTCGAACGATAATGATACGCTGGCCGGTAGTTTATAGCGTGCCCGGGCTCTCGAGACCGGGTCGGGTCCGGACCCGTTCGGGCTCCCTAATTATATGTGCATTATGATCGAAGACAGGCTCGTTTTACTCGATCGACCGTCGAAATTCCACAGTCCTGGCATTAATACGACCCAGCTGATCCTGCGGTCGTTGAGAGGCGTGCGCATTCTTTCGGATCCCCGCGAAGAAGTTGCCATCGGGCCCGAGACGCTGAGACGCTGAGACGCCGGGACGCTGAGCCCGGCCCGGCCCGATCTCTCGACGAGCCTAATGACCCTCGAGACTCATTCTCCGACGCTATCGCCACCGGCCCGTGCTAATTGCGTGGTCGGGGAACAAGGATGACCGGCGGGGACCGCTGTACGAATTCTGTTCGACAGATAAGCGGCCCGGCCTCCCCCTTTCGCGTGAATGGGGCCCGCGTTCAGATACGCCGACGCTAATTCGCCGGCGCAGCCAATATTTTTCTACCGGTTTGCTCCTTTCGAGATATCGGTGATCGGTTCCACTTTTCGGGATCGAAAACTTTAAAGCGAATCGACGACTTTAAAAGCAGAACTGAAATCTGTCTCTTTGGAGCTTCATTCCCTCGGTTGCGTTTATTTGGGACTGTGAGTGCTCCGCGGGAATTTGTAGACCGATCGATGGGAAGTATTTTTCGAAATCTTCTCGATCCGGTTTTATCCTGCTAACGAACCGTGTCCTTTGTATCCCATCGGTGGAGTGGTTCGACGTTGCCGCTGGGAAATATTTGCCAGAGTTTGCTGTTCGCCTACGATATATTGTGCTCCGATTTTTCTCTTTTATCTTTGGTTATTAGTTTTTGGTATCGATCCGATCGAAGGTCTTTTTGCTTGCCGTTTCCAATGAAACGATCATTGTTTGACGTAAGAGTAAATATTGCCAATCGTTAAATACATCGGGAGATGGTACACGGTTCTGGAATCGCTTGGACAAGACGCAGTTTCATTAAGTTCGATTTAATAAAGCGACACGCTACTCCCGATTCTTTTGAAACGTGACGAGGAGACTTTCGAACGACCGGGCGCACGGCTCGCTGGGAGAATACTCGATCGAACTAAGTGGATATTAATCTAAATGAAAAACTGGGTTGAAAACATTCGATGTACTTTTTTCACGCGATCCTCTGTTTCGAAGATAATTAAAAGTGAAGATTCACCTTCCCATCGTGACCGGTCGCTTCTACTTAATCGATACCGAATACGACGAAGACGAACGAACTTTGATATCGCTTATCTCGGAAATGGAGCGATATACGAGAATACTTTATTGTGCATTTTTAACGCAGTCTTTCACAGCTTGTTCAGCTTTCTAGTTTAATTTGTCGCAATATCACCGACGTCCTGGAAAAAAAGTCAAGAATCTGTTCACATTTCCGTTACGTTTATACTCGGATTCGACACTTTTCAGTTCCTTGTCAAATTAAATACCGCTCGTACGGATCAGAAGCAGATCGACAAATCAATTGATTTGTTAAATATGTTGCAGTCCAAGCGCCAATGCTTTGAGGATTTGCTAATTTCTAATTTAATTATATACTTACGGAATATATTCTCAGTACTCTGAAAATTCCTCGTCCGCAAAGGGTTGAATTGCGATTCGGTCGTGTCTCGTTTATTGTTTTCCGCTTCATTATTCTGCCGCGGCGTGCTCCCGTTCGCAGAAGCTTAACAAAGTCGTCCATAATAAGAATAACGATAATTTGCCGCGCGTCCGGTTAAAAAGGGCGAGTCCCGGGAAACAGGGCCGCGTCGCGTCGCGTCGTCGGTATTTTTTAACGAGCGAACTTTCCCGTTCCTCCCAGGACGAGTAAATCCGCGTCAGCCGGCCTAAATAATCCTGTAAATGCGCCGGCACGGGGGTGGAAAAAGTTCTGCGACCGGTCGGAGTCGGTGTGTTTTTCGACTGTATCAACGCCGGCCGCTTTTCATGCGAACGTCCCCTTTTGTCGTCGCCGGCCAACTCGGAGTTTCGCCCGTGTCGTCGACGCCAACTTTCGCCACGCGAATCCGTTTCGCCGCTCTCCGCAACAATTTTTTCTCGGCTGCTTTCTTCCCCCCGTTCCGACCTGCTGGACAATCTGCGACGAGCCACCATGATTTACACCATCCTCATTCTCTCTATTTCGCCTTGGCGACGGATATCGAACCATTACAGAACAGAGACAAGCCCGAGATCCACGTTCCCCCTTTAACGCGTTCATTGGTAAAACTCAGTTTGTTCGAATACGTTGCAGTAAAAATGAATTTCGGAAACTAGTAAAAAAATGAACGTCACTCGGGTCATAATTATTGCCACATACATCCGAGTAACACGAAATTTTTGCTAGTTTTCGAAATTCAATTTTATTTCAATTTATTCAAATGAATCTGAATTCTACTAGGATCTTTAAAATAGAATAAAGATAAAGTATCTTTAACTGTCCAATTTTAGTTTTATTAGTGACATTTCTTTGATTTTCTGGGAATTTCTAGGCTTGATTTTCGGCATTTATCTCGTAAGAATGTCCGACACATTGGGATCACGATAAACCTCAAAATAGAAAGTGCCAAGAGATGCGTTATTTTAATTGTACGTAATCCGTTCGTTACATTTTATTCTTAGCTTCTGTGTGAAATAATAATAAATAAATATTTTACTCCAAAATGAAATGGAAATACAATGTTAGGGTAACTCGTAGCTCCAGCGGACCAGTTAAAGATTAATCGAATGTTCCAGGATACAGAAGAATAGAAGGTGTAATCAATATGACATTTACCTCATCACTTTCGGTATCGCTATTTAAATTACCTCGATTCTGGGACAATTTAATTTGGCTCGCGCTTTAATCCAATCAAGTATCACTTAGTCATAATTCCGTATTCGAAGCGAACAAGTCATGCAGGTTTTCTTTCATACCTTTCGAATGTAACACGTTAAATAATAAAGGTAGCATAATCAGAATCAGATTTTTCAGATGTTCTACTATCTATAAAATGAGACGTAGAAAATTAGTAGTAGCGATTAGTATTTTCAGCGAATGATTTCACCCGTACAATGTCGCGGGATTACTATCGGGGGTCTTAAGGGAATACCAGAGTTTCCTGAAAAACTACGGCAGAACGAGAAATTCCATCGAGAGATCGGCTTGATACGAAGCCGTGGGTTTATAGGCGGGAGACACGCGACCACCTCGCGGTAGGTCAGTGCCGATACTAAGAGGGCGAGACCTGTGTCTTGCCGTGGGGGATTGTCCCTTTTATTGGACACGTTTATTATCATTGAGAGAGCGCTCCTGCGTCCGTCGTAAAAATAACTTGTCTGGAGATATTCCGTGAACGCCAACAACCTTTCCGGCGTTCATGAAATCTCGTTAGCTCGAGCCCGTCTATCCTTACGCAACATATCGATTTTATAGTAGAATCGCGATTATCCGGGCTAACTAGAGTCTTAAACCCAAAAGAAAGAAAAAGAAAGAAGTTCGGATAATTGAACAGATACTTAGTCGAAGAGCTAGATGTCACCTTTATTAATCCCATACTAAAACATACTTTGAAGAGTCTAACACGTGATACAGATTTATAGTAATGACCTCTTAAGTACGAATGCTATTCTGTTCGTTTTAGTCTGAATAAAATTCTGACTTAAATGTTTAAGTAAATGTAGACACGCACTAAATATAAATTGTCTTTTCTCTTCTCCTAAATTATAACAATTGAAAAAGTTCTAGTTATTGCAACTATGAAAAAAGTGGTACTGCAAGGGGTTAATCGTACAAATAAATCGATGTGTATACAGTGACTCCTGTTAATATAAAACATCATCGAAATCGGTCGACCTTGGTATGAACTGTAAACAATTAAAGATCGCAAATATCGCAATTTTGTCCCGATTGTTAACACTATCTACCAATAAGGGTGAGAAATCTGCAGTTCTAACAATCTTTTAACGCTTATAATTTGACTTTGCGTTAACCGATTTCAATGAAATTTTCGTTACAGGCTCAGATAAAAAAGTTAAAAACGAGAGTTTTTTTTATTTTGTTTTGTCACTCCAAGTAGATGTCTAGTATACTAGTCCCAAAAAATTGAGATCATTTAGCCCAGTTTTAAAAAAAGTTATTGCGTTTTAGGAAGTGTCGGAATATTAATGGGAGTTATTGCATGTGATTCGCCTTTGATACAGGTGGTAACAGGTAAAATGTATTTAAATAACATATGATTCTGACATTGGAGGCCCGGATAATCGGGGTTCTACCGTCATTCCATCGCGGACGATTTTCCGATTCTCAAAAAAATTTTACTCGCGCAAAAGTTCAACCGTACCGCGGGCAGAAATAAATGGAACCTTTGAGAGGAAAGCAGACGCGTTGGTACAAACGACTAGAAACTGAAATTCCTATTTCGAGGAGCCGCGAGCAACAAGCGCGGAAAGCCGTGTGTTCCCATCAATATTCGCAGCGGTATTATTCTTGCGTTTCATTCCCGGTTGGGAAAACAAGTAATCCCTAAAACACGACGCTTTCGAAAAAGAAGTCTCGGCAGCCTAATAACACGGGAACAACCCTCCGCGGACGAGATCCCGAGCTCCGCGTCGCGGCGTCCCATCGCGAGAGGGAAAACGGCTTCGGGAAGCGAAGTAATTTCGCTCGCCGATCCCTCGGAGGATCTCGGGGTGCAAAATCCTGTGCTCCGCCCCCGAAAAAAAACAATTTCGTCTAGCTCGGCAGAAGGAAAACACAGAGGAAGAGGGACGACAGGGAGTCTGTCGGTGGGCACGCTAATTTATTCCGTTTGCTCGAACTTTTGTTTGCCGAAACAGATTAGCCGAGCCTGGGAAATTCGGGGAAAAGTTTCAGGCTTTCCCCCCATTCCCCACCCCCTTCGGCGTAAACATGATGGGGGGCTGGTCCCTGTCGCGCGATTTAATCGCTTTCGCTCGACGAACGCCCCGGGAATATCCGGACCGACGAGACCGTTTTTTCCGGCTCTCTCTTTGCTTTTATTTCGCTCGTCGTCGACGATCCCTCTTTGCGTACAATTTCGAGGAACCCTGGGACCGGCTCGCTTGTTTAGCGCAAAATAGGACGCAATCGGAGGTGTACGTACTGTCGTCGTGTCGCGTCGCAGTCACGGCGTATCGTTTTTACAGGGAAGTCCAGCGCAGGAGCATCGACGAGCGAATAATGCACCGAGGTGTCCCGTTTCATGGCAGATTTCCCCGAAACCGGGCCTGTTATCCGCTGGAAAAAATCGGACACCGAGCGAGAGCGCTAAAGAGCATCACGGGTTTAGGAGCAGGAGGTCACGACGCTTCGAAAGCACTATCGAATTGTACCGCCCACTTCTCAATCTCCTCTGCTTCCATCTCACACCCTTGTCCTAGCGTTTGTTCTTCATTTTCTTTGAAGGGTCTAACCGTCCATTCTTTTCTCTCTTTTTATCCTTTGATTTTTATTCTCTTTTTATCCTCCTTTAGGACTGCGTCGACGTTTTACATTTTATCTGTTACTGCAACTCGTAGACCGTAGCTGCGGTTCTCCTTGGTCTGTTCAATTTGATGGTCGTAATTTGCGAAGACAGGCCTCGACGATTTTTCTAGATGTACTTTTGTATTCTTTGAATATTTATCGAAACAAGTTCCCCGTTTATCTGCTACCTAAAATTGCATGTTAATATTGGAACTACCGGTAGGGTCGAAACGGTTAGTTCTCGAATTTTTCTTAACCTTTTTAGTGTCGAACAACGATTTATCGTTATTGACTAGGCTTAAGGAAATGTTGTATTCTTAATATTTTTGATAAACCACTTTCCAATTATCAAGTTTTATAATATTTTTTAAATTTCTTCCTGAAACTTTACCAGACTATATCAAATATGTATGGCATATTTCGCTCAGGAAACCACGACTTTTTTCGCTGGTATTAAGGGAGTGAAACCATTATCGAAACTATGATCTTTTTAATTGCAGCACACGCGGTAATAAAAGATGTCTCGCGAAGTCTGAATGAATGCAATTCTCTCGTTATTACAAAGCAAAATGCGCCGGCTGCGTTCAATGCACGGTAGTTCTAGCGTCATCGAAACGATCATTGCATCTTCCGAACGATCACACGAGCATTTATCAATTTCTCGCTGCGAGAAACTTCCTCCGAGTGTCACGGTATAATTTTTAGATACTTTGAACCAAGCTCGTTAAAGAAATAGATGCATCAATTTCTCCGAACAAAATCCTCAACGATCGCACCCTTTTCGGAACAAATTATCCAGAGGGAATGATTTAAATGTCTCACGGGCACAAAGGCGACCCCATTGGAATACTCACGGGTCCCGTTAGCGTTTGCAGAACCGTGCCTTGCCTTGCTGCGGCGGTTCGGACAATGGCCTTCAATTTCACGATAAACCATTACGATTACCCCGGATCATATTAGCCCGTTTCGGAGAGGTAGTTCCCGGTTACTCCATTATCGACGTAACCGTAGAACCGAGTTAATCGACGCGGGTCTAATCGTTTCCTCGGAATCGGACGCGTAGAGTTTCGAGGTAGTCGAGCGGTCGGCGATAAATTCGCGAGCAGTGCAGAGAGCGTAGCCGAGGCGAGGCGAGGCGAGGCGAGTTGGCGATAAAGCGATCGATTTCTCCGCGGGGCCACGTGGCCGTGCGTTTCCTCGGAACGCGGCTCTGCGGCACACGCTAGTTCACGGAACCCTTTATGGGAAATCGATCGGTGCGTGTAGATAGCTCTCACAATGTTGCAGTTCGCGCTGCTTCTCGTTTACCGCCTAGCCCGACTGCGCCGCGACGAGTCTACATACCAGGAATCGCGGCCAGAATTGCAAGAGAAAGATCTGTCGAGAAACTCTGCTGCACACTGTCCATAATTGGTAGATTGTCTCAACTTTTACCTTGTTGCATCGATGTACCTCGCGGGTTTCCAGGTACGCTCGCATAACGGACACGTTGCGAGATAATCCAGAACGCAACCCCTATGACCGTGCACAGGCTATTAATATTTGTCATGAATGGCACATGTAGGTTGCCATTCGTGACAGTAACGAATAGTCGAATGCAAAACGGTGAACATATCCAGTGGATTTGAAAATACTGTCCTACTATTTCCAGCTCATTGAAATAATTAACCATCGGACGACGGACATTTTTGTGCGTTTATGGCAGTCATTCAATTTTTTACGATTCATTTTCGTTTGTATATTGTTGACATTATTTCTCCCGATAGTATCAAAAAACATCTTTCATTAATTTATGTTTAACACTATTTTTACCAAAGAAATGGACATCTTCCAACAATTTTTGCTAAAAATTATTTCCTGTGTCATACATTTTCTATGCAATCACTTCTCGATTTTTGCTATAGCCACCAGAAAATTAAATCGGTTAATTATACAATACAAAATATTGGTAAAAATAGTGTTAACACTAAACCTAACGAGCTTAAACTTAAACAGTGCGACACATTGGTATTGTATACGTATATTTGCTTATTTTTCTTTTTGAAACGCAGCCCTTAAATATCACAATTTCAATAGGTCACCTCCAAGATAGGTGGCTCATTCAATCTCTATTTCGTCAAAATGTTTCAAGAAATTCCCATAATAATACAGAAAAATCTGCAGTCTAGTAATTAGGAAGCTGAGACAGGAAAAAGATGATCCAGTAAACCGCGTCACCGTTCCTCGCGAACCCTGGCGAATCGCTGGTTCCGCGCGGAAACCGACGACCGAATAGCGCGAGAACCGAATTCCGAGCAAAAATTGCTGGCAGCAATTAAGAGAATGAACGTCTTAGCTCGCGGAAAATCTAGGAAGCCGGTCGATTGCTATTCAAGAAGCGGTCGGGATTCCAATAATCGAGTGGCTGGGGTTAAAAAGAGAATCTCGGTGCGACGGCGCGGCTCCGCTCGGCTCGGCTCGGCGCGAGGCACGGTTTACGGGCCATTAAGGAAACTCGGTTACTCGCTCGTTAAAGGATCGTTTGCAAGTGGCTCGGTGTCGTTTACACGGCGTCGAAAACGTGGGGGCCGGCCACGAATAAAAGGGGCGCCGTGGCTGGAGGGGGACGAGGGCGGGGGAGAGGGCGAGCAGAGACCTCGTGAATTTATGAACACCGATAGAAACGGCCGAGAGTCGGTTCCCACCGAGAAACACCGTCGAGTTTTTCGCCTCCCGTGGCTTCTACACCGATAACAGCCAGCCACGCGATCCTAATGGAACGATGAAAAATACTTTTCGGGAACAGCTGTCAAGACTTTATCGGCTCGGTAAACTCGCTCGTTCTCGTCGCGCCGCGTCGACTACCGAGAACGGGCTCCGCTTCTATTTAGGAACTAGACTGCGGATTAAATTAGGCACCGCGCCGATGCGACGACAACCCTGACCTACCGAAAGGTCTTAGAATACCGAGGATTTGAGTATTCTTGGCGCTGATGCGTTCTCAAAATTCGTCGCTGGTGCCAGAAGCGGAAAATATCCGCGGCGGTTCTTCATCATCCGTCGTTCTGCCGCTCGTCTTTACGAGCTTCATTCATCTTTTATTGTTCCAAATATTTGAGAATCGATAGGGACATCTGGCTCCATGTAATTCTTCTTCTCGGACAAGAATGTTTTCGGGCAACTTCGACTTTGGGAATAAAACGAGACCCGACGCCGTGACCCCTATATTGGCTCGTGTTACTTTTGAGAGAATCGTGAACTTATGTGCAGAATAAAAATGCATGGGACGACGGACATGAGCCAAGTAGAATTTCCTCTAATTATGTAACTGTTTAAACGAGACTCGTCGATACTCTAGACGTTTTTTTAACCTGTCCACCGTTTGAAATTGCGCCCAATTATTTCCGTCACGCATGCGGGAAATCCGCAATCTACCAATGAGTACCGCTAACGACCTCATCGTAATCTCATCAATTTTAAAGCAACTTCAGCTTTCGTCCGTCGACCGTATTGATTCTGTACCGTCGCGTCGTAATACCAGAATCAAAATTGTAAAAGAGAGGCGAGAATCTAATTCCAGTACTGCGAGATATTTCCTACACTGGCGTCGATAATTATAAAAATCTAAATATGTGACTAAATATGGGAAGAATGAAAATTACAAAATCGGTTCTTCGAGATTGCACAGCTGTGTCAATAATTAATAAAAATGAAAAGCGACTGTACCACCCTCTGACCCAACTGTTCACTTAATTATTTGTACAGTTTTTGTTTTAATTCTAGAAGCGCTCGAGAAACGGAACTTTTTATCGCCTACAGGTGCCCCTTGTCCCATATTGCGGCGGTCATCGGTCGCAAGCTGACGCGGAGACGTCGAAAATTCGTCTGCCAGCACGGCGCGTGGCGCAAGAAATCGAGCGTGACTAGCTTTTATCCCGAGGAACGAGGCAAGAATCGCACGCGATGACAGTTTCCGCGTGGCACGCGCGGCAAACGTCGCTTGTCGCCGAGAATCCGAAATTGAGAAAACGTAGCGCCATGCTCTTCCGCGGGCTGCTCGTTGCTCGTGTTTCCTCGATCGAGAACCGGACAAACGGAGCTTTCCTCTTCCTCGAGACGCGAAACGCGTGACAGCGGCAAGAATTCGTCCGCGCGGCTCGAAATTCCCGATTTCTCTCCTTCCTTCCCGTCGTTCCCTTCACCCCTCTTCGCCGAGGGACAATGCCTGCGTTTTTTCAGCGAGTTCACGGCCGGCTGGAAAAACCATTTTATTTCCTCGGCGGATTCATTTCCCTCCGGGGAGCGCGGTGAGGTTATTAACGCGGGGATAATTAATTCCTGGAAGATTCAGGGAACGGGCGTAAACGAGTGGCGCCGAGCCGAGCCGAGCCGAGCAGCGCTCGAAACTCCGGCTTGATGAATCGCCGAGGATCCGGCGGTTCGTTCTCAAAGGCGCGTCGGGAAATTTCGTGGAACTCCGTGGAAATCCAATTCGTGTTAATCCGGCCGCGACCTGAGAACCTCAAGTGTTTGCGTTTTTCCGATGCGTTCTTTCCGCGGAAATCCTGCCTCCGCGCCGCGTTAATACAGACCAACTGCATCTAGGTCGATAGTTTTCTGGAACTGTGTTTGCAATTAGTAATATTTGAGGTCGAAACTTTGGGAATACTTGCTTCAAGATATGCCGTACAATGTAGCCGCAAAGATGTTTAAAAGTGTCGACTAGATTAAGGTGGTTAAAATTGCCCTTAGAGGTTCTTCAATGACACTGAAAGCACGCTATTTGTAATAGTATCTTATCAGGGAATTAATGTAAAAATATCCCACATTTTAATTTTCAAGAAATCTTCAATTTTCCGATCTCTTTTTAAGTTTTCCATTTTAGATAATTACAGCTTGCAATCGAAAAATCTGAAAAAATTCTATAACATGCGGTTTGATGTCTAACATAAGCCACATTTTTTTGTTTTAAGAAACCACCGAAGGGGGGGAATAGGCGGAAAAGTGTGCAATTTAATTGACTCTGTAACTATTCTCACGAAACAAGTGACAGGGTTGAAATTTTAAACACAAGTTTTTCTTGGTCGGCTACCTAAGGGTATAAGAGTCACTGAAAAACCTTTAAAGGTAGTTTTGATCTTCTTAATCGGCTGAGCCCTTTGACAAAGTTACATGAAAGTCACTTTTTGGCTTTCCAATGCGTCAACACGATCTAGAGAAGTGCCACTTCTCAAGGCTTCTTGCGGAACTTTTTCCAAGAAGTCGGATAACTTTTTTCAACTGATCTCTCGCACACATTTTTACCGTTGGTTCGACCATACGCTGTATTTTTCTCAAGCCAAGATATTGAAAATTGTATTCGCCATCAACGAGGCCTCCTTTTTAATACTACATTTACCATGACGGTCGAAACGTTCGATTTTACATTGTTTGTTTTAAAATTGTTGGAATTATAGAGACGCATTCACTGGAAACAATTGAATAAACTTCCTCAGTCGAGGATACATTTTCGTAAAAATAGGATAAAGTTTAAATAAATTCTGTTAACACGTTCCGTGCCACGTGTATCACCGATGGTACACGCTAACATATTTATTTAGTACGCTAAAAAAATTGTTTGTAACAAATTTGGAGTAAAAAATTAATTTCCATCACAAGAATAGGTCGTAATAAGTTTGTTTCATTGTTGTATATACGAGAATTAATAATTACATATAATACATCAAGTTTTAGTAAAATATTAACTGGTCAGTGTGAATAGTCGAGTAAAAACAGTTCAGCACGGAACGTGTTAACATTGAACCAGTCAAAATGATCGATTTTTAACCCTCTTTTTAGAAAATTTTCACATTATTCAATTTGTCTCTAATAGAAGTCTTCTATAAATAACAGAAATCTTCAATTTCTTCAGAAATCTCAAAATCTTCAATTTCATATGCATCAAATAGAAACAAATGTACCAAATGGGAATACTGTAGGTTGAAAGAAATTTTGGAATTAGAATAATAAATTACATTATCTAAATGATTATATTGTTTTACTCTTACGAATCGATGCACATCAGGTAGATTTAGCAGTAAAGCGCGTCCTACCCGCAGCCTCTGCTTTTTCGCCTTCGACACGGTAAAAGAGAAATATAGTGAACGAAGATACACCGAACATTTGTTTTCCTACGTAAAGTCCGCCGAAGACCCCCGAAAGTTTCGAATCGGTCGCGCAACCAGACCCAGGACACGCGCTTCAAACATTTCCTTGTTTCCATGATTTGAAACAAATCCTTTCGCAAATCGATTTGTTCGGCATCGAGGCCAGAATAGCTTCTATTGTTAGGGCGAAGATACGGGAAGAGAGCTCACCGACAGCCAGCAACCACCCCCAAAGCCGGCGAAAATAAAGCGGCGCACTCACCTGTAACAGAGAACAAGAAATTATGTTAGCGGCGCTCCACGGATGCGAGAGGCGTTTTATATTCTATAGGTGCCTCCGTCGGTCGGCGGACGGCGAATTTCGCCGAAATTAGGCCACCCCGTTCACAGACTCTCCAACAAACTACTCGCTGCCTTTTCAATCGACTGCGCGGATTAAGCGGCGAATTTTCCTTTGCGCGAAAACTCAGCAAACTTTTAATGTTTGGTCCGGGACGACGGAAATGGTTAGGAAACGTTTCCCGGCAAACCGTGATTTTTCGTGTCTGATTCGGCGACGGCTGTCGGGTTCGAGTTTCAGTTTCGGTCCTTTAACGTGGAGCTCGTTAGCGATGTAACGTAGCAATATCTAATTCATTTCTGTTGGTCTCGGGTTCGTTTCGATATTTATTTTCCGTAGTTGTACGACCTGTTCGAGGTTGTCGGTATGTCGGTCAAAGCGTTAACGTAGAATCTAGTTTCGAAAATTTTGCGAATAAAATAATTTCGAAAGGGGCGCGTTTGCTCTATGGAAATGACGCTATTGTTCGATTGGACTTATCGAGACCGCAGAAAACAGTTCCGGAAAAAACGACGGCGAAGCCTGCGCACGGAAACCGAGTCGAAGTGCAGGCATTTCGCATTCCAACGTTCACAGTATCTACCGGAGACTGCGTCAACGTCGAAACCGGCTGACAGTTCGTTAGGAGGGCGGCTAGACTCGTGGAAAGAGGACACCAGTCGATTCCCCCGTCGACGACACCTGTCAAAACGAGCGTCCCGCCGTCTTCGTTTCGAAATTCTTGCTTCCGTTCGGTACGAGGAAACGTAAAAGGCCGCGCGCGGTTTCGCGGAGCGTAGCAGGCCGCGCCGAGTCGAGCCGAGCCGAGCCGGCTTCAGGAAATTTCATCACGCGTGCCGGGTGTCAGAACGAGCGTCGCCGTCTGCATACAAAACCATCCTCGCCTCCGCTCCTCTGCTCTCTTCTCTCTCTTTCCACCCGCGCCTCTAACACCCATTATTACCTGTCCTTTGAAAACGAACTGCTCGACCTCTTTCCTCGACCTCCGAGACGGTGTAAGACGCCCTCCCCCTCACTTTCTCATTTACTGATAATAATCCTGCATCACCCGACACATTGCTCCCGAAAATTATTCGGCGCTGAGACGAGCTTCTTCCACGCCGATTGCGTTTTTTCTGTCGAGGAGGCTCGATTTTGCGGATGGTTTGTCAAAGCAGAACTCGCCGAACTGCAACCAAGTGCACTTTTAATTTTAGCAAATTGTTCAGCCTGGCTGTCATACTCGATCGACCAGGTAGACGTTCGAACTGTTGCAACCCTGAGGACACAGTCGGAAGCAATCTGCGAACCTTTGTTGAAATTCTTACGTGATAACAAATCAAATACTAGCTTTGTCTAATACTTGAATCAATTACATTGTTGGATCGAGGTTTATAATTACTAGACTGCTGATTTTTGTGCAAAATAGAAATCCTTTTAATCCTTTGCATTCGAGACTATTTTAACTCCAAAATGAAGGCATTTGTTCCAGACTACACTATTTCCATTCAGTACGATTATTTTTATTTGATATATATGAAATTGAACGTATATGCTTATAGAAGACTTTTATTGTTCGACAATTTATCGAACACAGACAGATTGAATAATGTGAAAATTCTTTTGAAAACAGCGTAGCAATTTTTAGCGTCGCCTCGGAGTCGCCACCCAAGCACAAAGGGTTAATAGCTTAAAAATAATAGATTGGCACTTTTAAATTCCTTTAATCTTTAGAATGTTTAAATTAAACCTATCCAATTTTACCATAAGCGCATACTATCCGCAGTCTAGTAATTACAATGTTTAAATGGATTCGATCTTCTGACTTTTGCGAGGCAACGCGCGCCAATTATCATCGCCGATTGGTAGGCGAAGCACGCGAATGGTTGTTTACGTCAAGATCCGCAGCTCGCGTTCTCTTGAAAACGTAGTTTTTGACAGGCTGCAATTTCGAAACTAGAAGGCAGACTTTCGCGACAGTGTTCGCGAAGCAGCGACAAGTTAAATAACACGATGCGCAGCCCTCGTACAATCTAATCCCTAATTTCGATGTAAATAAACTGGTGTAGGTGGATGTCTCCATCTATCAAGTGGGTAGTTTACACTAGATTAGACTCGGCTCGGTCTTGTCAATGGCTGGAAGTTCGTTGGTAAGTTTGGGTTCGCCGTGGGTAGTGTAATATTCATACCGTGTCAACCTCTTTACGACAGCGGCCATTGCCCCTATTTATCAAGGCTGTATTTCAAACTACCACCTCGCTCAGACTGGGTCAAACCTCTGTCCCGTCAATACTTCATAAATATCCAATCAATTTCCTTACGATGCATTCAGGCTAAGCTACATCATTATTTTTCAGTCCAATCAATTTGACAACTACAGAATTGGCAATGCTTGTAACTAGGATTTTATGCATTTACAGTAGCGGTTGATACCTGAAATGCTAAACTATGAAGACATTGGAACAATTTAATAATATTGTCACGTTATTCTATCATATTCGTGATTATTATTAAAACCATCGAAAGGAGGAATACATCTTTATTCCTGTATTTCACAAGTAACGCAGGATAACTTGTATTTTGCGCAATGCGGATGCTTCTACAAAATAAAAATTTTCTAACCTGTTGAAAAAAATAAGAGTAACTTAGAAGTTGCATTCTGTCTTTAATTATTTTATTAGGTCGATAGTGCCGTATCGACGTTGCTGAATGTTTTTAATAAATGAATGCAAAAAATGCAGTGTATTCGTAAATTTCTCGAAGACACTCTTTGCAAGTCTATTAGTCGTCGTTCCTTCTATTGTAACATTACCTGATTTTATTCGATCGTCGAAAATTTAGGAATCAAATGACAACTGAAATGTTCTGGGTCGAAACGAGCCACCGATTGTTCCCTCTCCGCAAAGCCCGCAATTCGACGATCCCGAACGCGAGCTAAATAACCAACAGCGTTCGCAAAAATGGTTTGGCAGCGGCCCAAGCAAATTCACCGAGCCGAGAACGTCTGCCGTGCCGTAGAGCGTCTCTCGCCGAAACTTAAGTCCCTCGCCCGCAGAACCACCCCCAGGCAACGGGGTTAATTCTTACAGGTGGCGCTGGGGGTCCGCGAGCCTTTGGGAATCGCGTTACCGAGAAGTTTAGACTCGTCCCGAGTCTCGAGGAGTTACAGCCCGCCGAGGAGGAATACTTTCAACGATGAGTCGCGTCGTGGGGGAGGGGCGTGAGCTCGCTATTCCTCGGGGCGCTGCTTATTTACAGCAAACGGCATTTCTCGTTGAACGAAACGAGGAACAGGTGAGCTCGGGGAGAAGGTGGAAGCTGTAGCGGTGATGGCAGCGGTGGTAGCTGAAGAAGGAGGTCGGTCAGCAAGTTAATTTAATTGCATTTGCATCCTCGCCGCGCGCGGACTTTTCGAGTTCCTCCGCGGCCCGTTGCCCGTTGCCCGCTGTCCGCGGGCACGGATAGAGGAATTGAAAGGCGGACAACGTTCCCGGGGACAGCTGCTTCCGGTTAGCTCCCGGGCCTGGCTACTTCCGAGGACGGAAATTACCTGGCGTCGCGTGGCCGCTCAAGGAAGCCTGAAACGTGGCCCGGCTTCTGCTTCCGTTCCCCTTTCGCGATTAAGACGATCGATTTCTTTCTAACGAATGGAATCCGACGATCGAGCAGAAGGCTCGGGTTAATTAAATGAACGCTGATTGCGGAGCCAGTGAGCGCGAACCTGTCGCTAGGGTACCTCGAACCTTTTAAAAGATCATTCGGATAACAAAGGCTCGTCCTATAACCTTCTAATTCATCTATTTGAAGTCGAAACGAGATTTCGCGTGTCTGTTATCAATAATTGATCGTTAGAGCTGCTGCAGACACGCGGGAACCGTTTTTCCGACTTGTGTAAGGATGTATGTATCCATGACAAAGAAGTTGCGGAATTACTGTAGACATGAGAGAAATCGGAGGCCAAAGGGTCAATTGTTTTTGCATCGCAGATTTCATCCTTCGAATATGTTTAAAGCGTACCGTGTAAGAAAATTTAAAGCGATTTTTATTTTCTTGCATCTGCAACGGAAATCCAATTATAGATTGTTAATAATTCGACTGCGGATCGTTTCTATGTAAATCCCAATTTTTCTATTTCATCTAAATCAGGATGAAGAACGCAGTCAATTTACCACTTAAAAATGTCTTTATGGGAGAATTATTTTCGTACTTTATTAATATAGTTTCCTACCACTTGAAAATTGTGCAATCACAATGAAATGTAAGTAGTTTTAATATTCTTAGAAAGGAACAATTTTATTTCTTAATTTTTTAATTATCAAGAACTTTACGGAATTACATTAAACAGGTTTAGAATCTTTCACTCGGGCAGCGACAACGCTTTTCGTTGATACTGCAACAGTTGATAATCGAGACTACAACTAGGACAAATGTTATCGTGGAATTATCGTATCGCGGCTTCCTAATTAGCACAGGCGATGGATTGAAACGGGCGGCGAGTCGGAATCAATTAAACGAGAGTAAGAAGGAGCAATCTCGATCGGGTATCGAGTTCGATGGGAGAACGTTGTTCCGTTCTCGGATTGTTTTCCGCGGAGGGTGAGAGGGAAGCGATCGGAAAGGCTATCGCCGGATTAGAACCGTGGAAAAGGAGACGGTGGGCTCGGCTCCTGGCTGGCTCCGAGGGAAACAACTCGTGGCCTGCGGCGAGGCGCGGCGCTCGAGAACCCCGGTGAAAAACGAAAAGCTCGAGTGGAAAAATGAAAAGCGGGTCGAGGTATCGAGTAGATGCTCCGAGGGGAGAAACTTTTCTCTCTTCGAGCTCTCCGGCGAATTCAGTGTGTACTTTAAACACAAGCTAGGCTTATCCGAGCGCCGCTCGAGAGCTATGTATTCAGCCTGAAGTCTCCGACCAGTTGTACTCTTTATATCTCGATAATTATCTAGTGTCAACCCCTGATAGTTCACACGCTGTGTTACGGAACCTATTGTGTACGTTACAATTGAACAAACGCTGCGCTGAAACGAATAAATAGTGCGACGAGAAATGCTAAGTACTGAGACAATATTTCCTCGATTCGAGAACAATTGATTTGTGTTTTGTGGGTGTTCTTAGCTGAATAAGTCCTAAACGGTACAATTGGTCTGAAGAGACTTTACACAAAGTGTATCTAAATGAGGAAGTGGAGGGAAATTTAATAACATATTTACTTTCACGTTATTTTGTTACACATTTTTATAGCTAGTTTTACATCTCGATTTTCGTTTCATATGCGTTGCACGTTTCTTTCTAATAGGTTTGGCGATAGTTCGTAATCACCATTGCCATTATTGTATAAAATGTGACGGTTCGAGCGACTCCTTGATTCGCTATGCATCATCGGGAACCAGTGTACAAGCATTATAATCGTAGTCGGCCAATTGGTCTGCCTCGCCGGCTAGTGAATTATAGCCGAACCTGGACGAAATACACTGTCGAGCCGGCGATTATGGCCTATAGGCGCTAATAGTACATGATGAGCGTTTTCGTCGAGCACGTATAGTCGCCGATAACAATGAAAGGGTTCAAAGTAGCCTTGCTCGACCATAGAGCGAGATTACTATCTCCGAAAAGATAATGGGACGGACAGTTTCATAGAATCCCTTCTTCAAAAATTAAACGCAACGAATCTATCGGCGCAACCAATAAAATCACGCATTTCACCTCGGTAATGTTTGTCGCACAAACAGTTCGGCGAGTTAGACAAAATTGTAGAAAAATTCCACACCGTTCCATCCTGTGAGCAACCCTGTTTAAAGTCGTTTAGGGTAACCAACCTACAGAAATATCGAGACCTCAAGACTGGTATATATCATCGACCTGAAAAACCGTCCAAAAATAAAATATTTCATTCGACAAATAATTCCGTGAGCCACGTATGGGCGACACGGCAGTCGAAGCATCGAAGAAATTACAAGCAGGAGAGATGTTTGCGTAGGTGAAATTTTGGTGGACAGATTCAAGGAATCGCAAACAAAGGGAGAACTCCTAATAAAATCCCACAAGACTGCAGCTTTCGATGGTAGGAAGTGTTTGGAACAGTGATGAGCACGGCTGTGCGCTGTACGTGACACTGCGATCAACCGAAGCATCAGACCCAGCATTCACCGGGGGAAACTCGGGATTATCCAGCGGAAAGGCGAGAGGGACCAAGCTGCGGGCTCATCATCCGTGGCTTGTTTTTCTGCGAGATTATTTTCTATATTTTAACTGCGGCGGCGTTCGCAAAAAGAAGAGACGGACGCAACAAAGGGAGAAGGAAAAGAGAAATTGCAGGGGAGAGAGAATGGGCATCACAGGTCACGAGCACGAGTCGTCGTCGAGGCCGAGGCCGAGGCCGAGACCGAGGAAGGAAAGCAGCGGAGCTGATGGTCGAGGGAAAAGGGAACAAAACAAGAGAAAGAGAGAGAAGAGAGAGAGAGAGAGAGATGGGTAGGCGGATCCTGTCTCGACCTGATGAAATTCCAGCATGTACCGGGTGCTCTGGAATAGAGCTTCCGAGCGAGCGGGGGTGGCTCGCGCGCGAAACACTATGCAAATTAGAGACCGTGTCCGGGCCACGTTAATTAATCCCGGTCTCGCGGCCACGACCGCTGTCCGACCGGATACACGCCAACGTTTTTGTTTCCCTCGTCCTCGCCCTCTTTCTCTTCCTCTTCCTCCCCCGCGCGCACTCTTTCTATACTAAGTGGATCGCCCCGGAGATGACGAATGAAACGGGACGGTGGTGGGCAAGCTTCTAAAGTCGCCGCGCCAAGAAACTCGCAGCAAATTAACCCCCGCTGCGAGGAAACACCTTCTTCTTCCTGGCCCACCTGTCGGAGAACGCCATTTTTCTGCAGACACGCGCGAAAGTCTCGCAAAAATATTTAATCAAACATTTTCTTGGCCGTGGATGTTTATCTGGAAGAGTTGGCAGCTGTCACAATCATTCTGGAGGTGAGAAATATTTTTATTTCAAAGGGGTGGGAATTGTCACGAAAGTTTTTAGGGATGGGCATATGTCTAATTAAATATCCTGGAAACAACGTTTATACTGTGTCAAAACAAAGAAATGTTTTATGCGGATTTCCTCTTAGCTGCGAATATTTCGAAGTGGTGAGAGCTTCTTGGGGTGAGAAATATTTAACCGAATCTATTGGAAACTAGAGGCGATAGTCCCTTACCGAGTTAGCTGACGCAAATAATTAATTTATATTATTATTGTTAATTTATATGTTATACGTGTTTAATTATATGCAATTATATTTGATTATATTTAATTATATTTAATCCGATTTAATTATATTTAATCCGATTTAATTATATTTAATCGGACGGGGTGCAAATATTGTCTCCAACGTTTCACGATGAGCTATATTTAATGAGATATTTGCCTACCCATACGTATTTATTCTGAAGGGTCGTGAGCTCTCTTCGAAGTCTCCAAAGGTGCAAAACAATGCACTGTGACACAGTATTCTACCGACGCAGTTCTCAATTTTTGTCCCTGCAGTTCAGGCATTTAATTAACAAACAAGCTCAAGAAACTTCTTCAAAGAATATTTGTCTAGACGGAACTCTCAGTTTTCGCGAGAATTTGCGAACAGTTTACGAACTGTCTCCCAGACGGTACACGTCTTTCGAGCACCACCAGCACGTGGAGCACTGGGCGAGACAGATCGCACTTAAGACGTTTCAAATAGAATAGCCCGGTTTTATAGACGTCTCCCTCACTCCTCCTATCTCCCCGTTTTAAACCGTGTCCTCGTAGATTCGAAACCTGCCGTGTTTCAGCAGGTTTCCGAGCCTCGAGCTTCGGAGGCTGAATAAGAAAAGCTGCGTAGCTTGAAAATTTGCTGACCGAAACCGCGTGGCACGGTTCTCGAACGGAGCAGCGGGGCCATGTGGCAATTTCCCACAGAGAAATCTCAGGGTGAACAGGCTTTGAAAATGGATAGTGGAATCTTTATTTCGCGGACTGCTTGTGTCGCAGTTTGGTCGACGTATTTACGTAATTTTTGCGATCCCGAGAAATCTGTGTTTTTGAATCGAGCAGCTCCTCCTGCCGTCGACTTCGATGTCTAAAGAAAACTGCTCGACCTTCGCCCCCGTTGTTACATAAAGATCCAGACAATTTCAAAGTTTTCCTTCGTTCTTCGTTCCCTATTTCAGAGGATTTTTCACAGTGGGAAATTCGTGGACTTTGGTAGATGTTCTTGACTCCTGGCATCAAAGCTACGAAGACGTTACACGATTCGTGTAAGAAACATTGTAAAGAATTCGCGAGTTACCTTTTCACTATATTTTGTGGTTTTTATTCGAACTCCATCGCGACCTCGGTATATGCGACATTCTTACGAAAATTAAAATTACTAAATACTGAATACTAATTATTAAATTACTAGTTCGAAATAAATTACATTTTTCTGTTATCAAAGTAACAACGAAGACGTGCTAGAAAGAAAAACTTTCTCGTTCCACCAGGAAAGTTATTAAAAAATAAATGAGTGCTAATCAGGATAAGTTGAACAGATCAGCAAAAAACAGTCCTAACGAAAACGTGGACGATAAACTAGGTAATTTCAAAGAAGCGACATCCAATAGATCGACCACTGGTCGCCCATTAAAATATCAAGAGTCGTATAAATATCAAGTCGTATTTTCCGGAAAGCTCGCAGTAGAAACAACCAGCGGGGCGAGCTGTTTTCGGAAAGCGAGTATTTCGGATTCGCGCGGACCATTTTCGAGCGAAACTGCGGCCGAAAACTGGTCGCCACCGCAGAGACGGTTCCCATACGGCACACGGGGTACAGGTTTTTCATTCATACGCGACTCCGTATTTCACGGTTTTCCATGTGCAATTGCGGCTCCCCGCCTCCGAGGTTTACTGGATTAATAAATTGCGGGAGCCGGTAACGCGCAAGTATTAACGCTCCGGAGCAACCCGGCGGCAGTACGGCAATAAAATCTCGCGGTCGACCAGGGGGGTGCAAAACATTCGAACGCCCCGTAATCCGGGACACATGCGACCCGTTATTTACGCCGCGTGCCGCCTCTGTCCGCCTCTGTCCGCCTGGATTCTCGAAATTCTCGAGCAGCGTTAAATCGCCTCTCCGCGGACCGCTCTGCCGTATAAATCGAGGACCACTCGTTCTCTCCCTCTCTCTCTCTCTCTCTCTCTCTCTCTCTCTCTCTCTCTCTCTCTCTCTCTCTCTCTCTCTCTCTCTCCCTCCGCCTCTCCGCCCTTATTCCTCTCTCGTCTTCGATTACAAAAACCGCTCGTCTCCCGATGGAAACGCTCTTTTCTCCCCTGCGATGGAACACAGATTACAAATTGCGGAACGCGGCGACAGCTGCGCAGTCTATTTACATTTGTGCGCGCAGGAGCATGAGACTGCGGACAGTTATGTGAGATCAAAATTTTCGGAACGATCCTGTCGGAAGCAGGTGTCGGACAAAAAACACTCTTCGATTATCTTTTGTAAACTGAGGCGAATCAGATTGTATCTCACAATTTTGTATGTAATATATAATATATATTTTATATATAACTTTCCACATAGCTTTTGCTATTCTATTAGGTCGGTCAAAAAATCATTGCGTTTTTCTGTATTGCCATTTATGGGAAGAAACGCAATGATTTATCGGCCAACCTAATATATTCGTCATCCTGGTTTGTCTGTATAAAGCCCTAAATTTATTAACTGTATTTCCAGGTTCGAATTTTCGTGCTTCGTTTCAGCCCGCTTCCAAATTCATATAAAATTCTCGCTGCCTCCGACGAAGACGAAGCAAAACGCACGGAACGTATACAATTTGTTTTCACTCTACTGAATTAATAAACACGTTTTCGAAATCAAATTTAATGCGAAATCTGCCTGCGAGATACATTTCACGATGTCGCTGGAGGCAAGAAATTTATTCTGATATGTATTAACTATTAATAGTATTTAATCTTTGGTTGATTCTACATAAAATTATTTTATACAATGACTGCACGTTCGATGATTGTTGCCAGGGGCATCGTAAAAGCAATGTTATAACAGCATTGTGTAAAAGATTGTAAACTGCTTATTAACATTAAATACATTTACCGACACCTTGCATTATAATCTCGTGTCGGATAATCGTGGCAGATTTCAAGCGTAATCTACAGTGAGGAGAAAAAGTGTGCACACATTTTTTAAAATAGTATTCCTCTTTTAGAACTGGTCTGTATGATTTGAACTTTTTCGTAAATGTTGGAACAACTAGTTCACTGTGCAATGATTAAAATACTTTCTTTTTATAATTTTGCTATTATTTGGAATAAAAAAGAATGTAAAAAACTTTCGCTTTAAGCCACAAAAAAAGTATTTTAGTCACTGTACAGTGAGCTAGTTCTTTTAACATTTGCGAGAAAAGTCAAGTCGTTTGAATCAGTTTTAAAAAAGTTATAACGTTTTAAAAGGTGTGTGGTCACTTTTGCTCCTTATTGTATAAATCTGGATGTTGTGTACTTTCCTTAAATCACAATAAAATTCTCCTCTTCGATTATCTGTACTCGGAAATTAAAACTTAAACGACCGCCCACGAGATTTCTCGATTTTATCTCTAGATACATATGTAACTTTTGTACTGTACCTTTACATAAAGGAATTTGCTGTCAAAAATATCATACCCTGCGGAATTACTGAACTTATTTTAGAAACTACCTTTATATTAGTTATAAGGTTAATGTGAATTTTTAATTTTCTATACGTATTTGTTTTTCATGTCCAAACGAGAAAATCGCCGGTCTTAGAGTAAGCCTGCAGGAAATAATATGCGGTCATTTAAGCGTTAAGGTCCCTCACGTATGAGAACTTATTAAGAACAAGAGAGCGCTTAATCGGCGTGGCTGCGAAAGAAATGGTAGCGCAGGGGATTAAAAGCTTACGGCACGAGTCAAATTACGTCCGGAAGTAGTGGTGTAACAGCGCGTCGAAGGTCTCGCTGCAGCGATCGATCATCCTCGTTCCCATTTCACGAGGTAAGGTCAACCGGAAGAACCGATTTCAGGAAGGAAAGTTCGCTGAGAAGCGGAAACAGAAGGAAAAGTTTAACGAACTCGACGGACTCGATCGAGGCGGCGTTGGTTTCCTACGATTTCGGTTTCGCGAGATTGTCAGGTTTCTCGAAACGGTACTCGAGGGACCGGCTTGTCGTCGAAGAAGTTCTCCGTCGCGTCGCGTCTCGTCGGCTTCCTTGTCGTCTCGGCGACGAGCCCGAGACGCGGTGGTCTCTCGCGACAAAAACCACCCGGACTAACCGGTCGCCGAGCGGACCGGACCGGACCCGACCGGCTTTCCGCGCTCCAGCGAAATAACGCGATCGAATTCGTTAATTAGCGGCAAAGAAACTGCCAATCGACGCTGGGGAACGGTATCCCCATCCATGGAAAGCTTTACGCGATGGGCGATCCTCGATTCCTGTCAACTTTAACCCTGCGACGCACAGTTCGGCCACGCGGGGCGAAAATATAAAGTCGAAATATAAAGTTTAAAAAAATAAAGTTCTTATGTATACGTATATGTCATATAATAAGTAATAGAATATCAATCATTTTTTAGGCGAAGTGCAATTACTTTCAACTTCAATTTAACATAGCTCGAAAACGGCACGAAATATCTTGAGATTGAAATAGTTTCCAATTTGTTGTTTGTTGTATTATAAGAATTTGAAAAGTTTTTGTGTTTCGGATTGCATCTAACAGTTTTATACGCCTTTTTCTATTGTGCAATGCGGCCTTGAAAAATACTCTTGTTTCATTAAAAACACTGTCATTACAAATACTATTGCAATAGATATTTTATTTTCCTTGTAATAATTGTTTAATACACGTACTTTATACCTATATTGCATCCCTCATTCACTCGCCCTTAAATACATTCAGTCTCGACATTTTTATGGAGCAATACATTTTGTTAATCACTTTCAGAGCTCGACATTGAAAGTGTTAACCCCTTGTCATACTTTGACGAATCTGACACGTGACGGAGATTTCTAAGAAGAACCTGTTAAGTATAATTATTATTCCGTACTCTTGAGTCAAAATAAAATTCTGTTCTCTTGTCATCAATATTTAAGCATTCAACTAAATGCAGGCACAAAATAAATATAACCTGTCTTTCTTCTTTTTAAAAATAATTACAATCGAAAAATTTCTAATCATTGCAACTATGAAAACAATGATACGACAAGGGGTTAGAAAGATTCCACCAGATATGTTATTCGTTCATTCGAGCCTTTCGGAAAGGAAGCAGCGTTTGTTCAATCGTAAAAAGATTCTAAAACCGGGTACCAAATTTGTCATTTTTAAATGACCGAGATGGTAAAAACGATTATTTAGTGCCCGACGGTTTTATCGGTCAACGCAGGGAGACGCGAGAACGAGTTCTCCGCGCAGTCGTTCTTTTTGTCGGAAGCCTGCGCGAAAGAATGTTCTCCGGCTACGAAAAGAAAACCGTGGCCGAGTTTCATTTCGACTGTATAAAGAAATAAACGCGGATTTTATTTGGCTACAATAAAGCACTCCTCGTTTTTCTTTCAGCTCCCGCGTCGCTCGTTGCTTAAAAAGCGCTTTGTAATCCAGCCCGGGCTCCGAAGCGGTTCGAAAAGCGAACGAGATTACGTTCGCGAGCGCGCGCGCGCGCGCGACCCGCGAGCACTTCCCTTGATTAATTAAAACGGACGAGTCGCCCTGGCTCGGCTCTCTCCTCGAACGACCGGCGACGACCTTTTGTCAGTTTCGATCGTCCATCGAACGGCGATACAATTAAGAATTTGCCGGAGGAACGTTCACGAGTCGGTGAACTGTTATCGGTTTTACAGAGTTTGGCCTGCGCGCGATACGACGATATATTGGTTTTGCCTTTCACTCGGGCCACAAGCGGACTGTGGATTTCTGTGCGTTTATTGCGAACACGATTGTTCGATATCGGGAACAGTTACACGGGATTTAATCGGGTTTTCGTTGCGCTCAGCCCCAGTACCGGCCGCTTTTCAACGCGAAAATCCGCTAACAGCGTGTACATCTGAGAACGTCCTTTCGTTGCTGAATCACTTATTTAACACCCTCCAGCGACAATGCAAGAACGATTCGCGTGCTTTACTTCGAGCATTTTGTTTTACCGTTCGATCCAATCAGTCGATCCGACAGGCTTCTTCTCGTCAGTAATTTCGTGTTTTCGAGAAGTGGACATTGTGACAAGTATTTAACGGCAAAGAAACCTGCCGAAGAAACGCGAGTGGCTGGTTGGTCAGCCATCGGTAACGTTTCCGAACGACTTTAGCGGATTCTTACGACGTCTCCAGCAATTACAGCTGCATTTCCACGTAAAACACGGGCCCCTTTGTTCCCTTTTTCGTACCGACGTCGAATCGAGGCTATAAAGCGGATCGGGCGCGTGTCCGAATCCAGATAGCAATCGAGAGCATAGCGTCCCGATGTAAAGCTACGAAATTAGCGAGGAAAAGGCGAGCCGACTGTCCCGACGACTTCATCGGACACAGAAACAGCTTGTAACGTTCCTCGTGGACGGCAGGTATAACAGGTTGTAAAAAAAGGCAGCGGCGCGACGCGACGCAGCGAGACGGGGCGGGCCGAGGCGGACAGGGAAAAAGGAACGAGAGAAAAAAAACGGGCCTGCCCGGTACAAATCTATGGAATCTGTCGAAAGCGGGCCGCTACCTGAAAAAGAGGCCCGGCCGCAGTCGCCGATGGCCTCGAGAGACCCGCCTCCGTTCTTACCAGCTCGTTAGGCGAATCCGGAATAACTACCGAATCCGTGGAATCGTTTCGAGTCTCTCAAACCTTCGTCAGAGAATTGTCCTTCGAGAATCAGTCTCGTAAAAATACGAAAGAATTCACTTGGGAGGTCTAGTTGCGCATCTCTCCGTCGCGGAGCGTTCCTGTTCCTGTTACGTCGAGGCCAAGCCAGTTTACTGTAAAGTAATCGGAGCAAGCCAACAGTTTGTTTCATTTGTTTCGATTATTGAATTCGTATAAAATGATACTGTACGGTTTTCCCCGGGATGGAAGGCAGAATGATGAATGTGTCGTAAAGTATTGAATGAATGGGACAGATGTTTCTGTAGGGTGTTTCAGCAGCTTTATGACCTGAGTTTATTGCTTAGGTTCATCGAAGATTCGAAGATCTGCGTAGAGAGAGAGAGAGAGAGAGAGAGAGAGAGAGAGGGGGGGGATGAGTAAAACTGAGGCAGCGATTGAGAAAGAGTGTGAAAGAATGATCGTTATTGTAATTAAAATCGTGAGTGTTATTTCGTTTTGCCACAAAGTCTAGTAAGATTTTCTGAAATAATTCCTATAATACAATATACATATAAATAATTCGTGAAATGCCTGTTATTATGACGTTCTTTATCGAGCATTTCTTAAGGTTTCTGAGAAGCATTACGTTAAAACACGTCATATCATGCGTCACAGATGTCAAATTCTGTTGCCCACATTTTAGAAGTCTAAGTAAACGATGTTTGTCAAATTATGTATCTTAAAAATAATACTAGAACACAGCATTCACGGTATCGACCCTACGTCGTTCTCGATAAAACAAAATCATAGCCGAAATGATCGATCAGAGAAGCTGAAAATGGACGCAAAATCCAAGCACCGTCGTCCGACAAAAACGACCCTAACTCCGACTGTCATCCCCTTGGCTTCCATCATGCCAGCAAAACCACCCTAACGACCGAAGCACCGGTTCTTTCCGCCCGAGGAAACGAGGAAAAAGCCACTCATCTTCAGCGATCCGATCCGTTTCCCGATTTCCTGGCGGTGTCTGCGCCAGACGTGCCGCCCCCATCTACTGGTTGTAATCGGTCGCCATAACCCGACAGCTTTGCCAGGGTGGTAGCGACGAAATGCGAGCAAACAATTCCGTCTCGCAATTACGTGCCCGTCACGATTCTCGCGCCGTCTGTCTGCAGCAGAGCACCGGCGACCGGCAGCGACCGGCAGCAGCAGCAGCAGCGCGCGCCGGTGTGTCGCGGTCCTTCCGCCTCCGCCTTCGCCGCCGCCGCTACCACCTCTGCTCCCGACCATTTCGTCTTCAGCATCTCCATCGTCGTCGCCGAGAATCCAATCTCGCGGGGCAGAGAGCGTTGTTGCCGCCGCCGGTGGTATTTCCCGCGGGGCGAGGACAAAAAGGGGACGACGCCCGACACCCGACGCCAGAGAGAGGAAAGTCGTGGAAAGTCGTTTCAGAAGCCGGTGACGCAGCCTCCCTTTGCCGCCCCACGGCCTCGCCGCCCTCCGCTCGCTGATGGCTGCAATCGTTTTCTTATGCGTCCCAACGTGTCCCGGCCCTGGAATTGCCTCGTCCCTCCAGCTACCCCGCCACCGGACATATTTCACCGGTCTAATGAAAATTTGCTCGCGTTTTGCGTCTCGTCCTGCCTCTCGCCCTGCCTCTCGCCCTGCCCCCGGACGCAGCAGGAACCGCCGCAGGAATTGCGCGCCGGGAACCCGCGGAATTCTTACCGAATGCTCGACGAAATCGTTCTCTGCGCCGTTCTGCGGATGCCCCGTTCGTTACTGTCGTTTCCTGCCCTCGAACTATCTCCTATCTCATTCTAAAGGGAGACATTGTTAGCGAATACAGTAATTTGCTCACATTGCCCCCCAGCTTGGGAATGAGAATGAACAAGTTGATAAATCGGCAATCATAAAGATCATATCTACTCTTCCCAAGTTGTCCATATTTGTATCGAAGCTGAGGGACAATTTGAGAGAATTTGCTGTAGTTTGTCGATCTGTTCCGCAACGATATGGCCGGAGGAAAATTCTGTGTTCTCTGAGAAGTTCATCTTTTGGGAGTTTTGAAAGTTTATCGGCATTCAAAGTTTCTATCAGCGACGTGTCGCAGTTATGAAAAAAAAAGTAGTGCAGTGTTAGGTTAATATGCCTAATAGAGGACGCTCCGGGGAGAATAATAGAGGGAGAAATGAAAATTCGATTAGGGGCGGCTCCGTTGTCCTCGCATGAAAAATAATGAGGGCGACACAAACCAGAGACAGCGCACGCGACCTGCGAGCCAACTCTAACGTTCCATCTCTCCGGAGGCGGACGTCCTCGGGGAGGCCAGTTCTGCGAAAGGTCGTCTGCGGACAATATTAGGACCGACGAGAAGCCGTCGACTAATTAGAGTAGTCTCCGGTCCAGCGTATTCCGCGGCCCCCAATTTCCTCGTCTTTAATCCTAATACTCGAGCTAGTCGCGACGGACTTTGGTCCGCCGGCTAACCGGAGATGATACAACACCGGCGCTGCGGAATCACCGCTCCTTTGAATCGCAACGAGCCCTCTGAACCAAACACATCTTTCCACGCAAACATCCTTTGAATCGTAACGAACAATCTGCCTTCGTAGACACTTCGTTCTGCATTTGAAATCTGTGCTCTGGTTGATCTTCGCGGAGATGTACGCGCGGAGCAATTTAGAACAACGTTGTCTACTGTGCGAGGTCAAAGCGAACGCTGTAGTCTCGATGCGCAGGGTGGCAAATTACTTCTCACCATTGCATCGAAGCGACAATATTGTCCTTTAAATACGAATTTTATCATCTCAAGGGTCAGACAATTCGAAAGCGCAACCATCGATTTCCATGCACCATGAACGGTAGAAGAAAGTCATTGTAGCGTCGTAAAGCGGTTTTAGCACGGCGTTCGTTGTCTCCACCGAACGACCGTTTAGGTTTACTGGTCAGTGGCTAGGTAGATCGCGCCGAAGCTGTCGTAAAGCGCCCCATGCTTGCCGTGTCGAAGTTGCATCCCGCGCGAGGACAGCTTTTCGTCGCGACAATGTGGGTGGGTGTCTTGTGCCCATTCACCGGGCTATTTATCGAGGTATACGCGCCGCGGGATTAGAATTTATTAGTCGCGATCCGGTCGCGATTGAGATTTATTGCGCCGTTAGGACCGCCCGCCTAAACTGTCTCGACTCTCTCGTAAACGAGCTCGTTCCTCCGCTTGCCAGCGTATTGCTCGTCGGGAACTCGATTCGCGCGCCGTCGATCTTAACGTCTTGACGCGCGTTGTCCTCTGCTTCGTATTTCGGATCGAGAAAGTCGAAACAATTCCGACTCAAAATTACAACGGATGCGTATCTTAACGTACTTCGCAGCAGCTCGAGGGCGAACGTAGTCGATTAGTGGAGACGATCGATCGTGACTACGCGCGACGCTTTCCATAATTGTTGCAGAGTTTGGCTCCCGTCGAGGCTTATTGTTAGCCGGGAATTTCATTTCACCGGAACGACGTTTAATAAGGAGAATTTCTCGAAACAAAGCCAACTTCTTCTCCCCGTCTAATGAGAAATTAATGGGCGGGAATTTATGCTGAAATTTAATAGCCGAGATAAGCGTCGTTACGCTGACGAACGAACTTGCTGCCGCAGTGAACCTGATGCGCCAGACAGAAGTGATAAAAGGGCAAGAAACGCTGCACGTATGATGCATCTTGCATGCGCGCGCTGCCAAATTGCTCCCGGTTGGAATAGCTCAAACATGATTTCACTCTTCCACAAAAGATTCTCATCGTTCATTTATTCTGTTTATCATCTTTTTCGCGCGAAATATTTTTCATTCGTTTCTTCTCGTTCAATTACCCAACGACTTACGATGTCCGCTTCTCCAATTTATTCAACGATCGCATCGCAAGTTCGCTTTATTTTCCTTGGATCCTTCTGCGCCGATTTCGCGAAACATCGCGCGTCCTGATAACTGGATCACCGAAACTCAAACTACGTAGGCGGCTCGGAATCTGCTCGGAATCTGCTCGGAATTTGCTCGGAATCGGCTCACAACACCGGCACGGCACTCTCAGCAACACTTACCAAGCACAATTCCGGAGAATCGAGAGATCCGACGGACGGTTATCGAATTTCTGGACGAGCGGGACGATAGAGGCGGCGAGGGGCGACGAGATTCGAGGGGTCAACGGGAGTCGGCTCCAAATAAATTGGCCGTCCGCGCCAATGAAATTCCCGCATACGATAAATTTGCCGGGCGCGGTAATTGCGCCGCGGACCTGTCGCAGAAATTGCGCGGCTAATCCGGCTCGGCCGTCGAAAGAACGATCATCGAGCGTTATGAAATTGTCGCCGCACAACCCCGAGATTCGCCCGCCGAGCCGCGCCGGAGCTGTTGAATATTCTACGAAACCTCCAAAGCGGAAGCTGTTGACTGCCCACACTTCGCGCAGCGGTAGCTAACTTCGTTGAAATTTATCTGCGCGTTGGGAGCGCGATTTTATATCGATGAATCGATGCAGCCTGCGTAAGCAATAGCTGCGCGAATCAATTGCATTGTTCCTTCGTTTCTGTGCAAGTGTAGGGGGAATTTTGTAAGGAACAATGGTTCAGGCGTTCGTCCAATAACGTTTGGAATTGTTTGCACGGGCATATCGGTTTATAATAATATACTGCGTACACGGTTGATCGGATTTCACCTCTTTGGAATGCTTATTACGCATTCCATAAATAAATTCTGTAGAATATGCCAGCATTCAATATTAGCACGACCGCTTGTTTCAGGTTTACTATTTTTGTATTGTTATCGATTGCAGTCGCTTCCGTTCTATGGAGGATTGCTGTCATGCAAAACATTTTCTTTCCCGAACGAGTATGAAAGGAATCGTTCTCCAATTAAAGCGAACATTTTCGAAGAAATACGGGATGCTGTGCTATTCGACGTAAATAAAGATTCTTCTTATTAGCATGGAGTGACGACCTGCTCGAAATCAAGAAGATGGTTATGGAAATTGTAGTGAAATTAAAGAGAAGATTTCTGCAGGATATAATGCAGTACGTTTGAAAGAACCGTTGGTCCGATCGATTTGCGAGCTGAGCCAAGGGAAGAGGCCGATTAAAAAAATTGCTGGCCGCGAAATGTCACGTTTCTAAATCAGAAGATTGCTAGCTCGAGGCGTGCAGAGCGCGAGGCAAGCACCTGGAGCCTCTCGGCGAGCTCATCGCGCGTTCCTCGAGTTCTCAATTTACACGCAACGTCCATCTCGGTAATCTCCTCCCAGCGAACAGCGAACCCGCTCGTAGAACAGCTCGCCGAGCCGCTTCGCCGTAATCTCGAGGGTTCATTGCGGAGCCTAAATGAACGCCAACTTTGCGGTTTCGTTAATGAACCATTCAGTGAACCGCTGGAATACGGCCGCCGACGTTTCCAAAAAATCTACTAAGCAACGACGCGAAATAATAAACTAAATTATCTAATCATTTTTCTGTTATCGTCGTCCGTTGGCCGAATATCGTAATATTATTTAATATTATTATAAATCTTTGTATTTGATTTAGATTTCTGAAGAACCATTTGCGCCGGTTTTCTTATTGCGAATCTGTCTAAATCGAAAGCAAACGCCGAATATTATTCAATTTTATCGAAAGTTTCGGCGAACGAAATTGGCGCATCGGCATTCTTGCACCGCCGCAGTCTGAAAATATTAGATGTCGTTGCTTCGCCTAATTTTCTACGGTGTGCATAATATAAGTGGGAAATATTTCAGTGGGTGATGGCGTACGCGTGTAGACGGAGGCATGCTTTGAAAATTAACGGTCGCACGTACATTCTGCCGCGAGAGTCATCGTTTTAATGGACTCTGTTTCTTCTCAAAACAGAGCGTCTAACATCCATATTTAAAAGCATAATCCACAGTTTCTGGGAAATACGACGTTCCATCGGACCTAGATTTTCAGCCGCGAACTGTAACGTGATTTCCAGCGACTCGCTGTTGAAATCATTTCCCGATGTGAAAGCTTGCCGAATTCTAAATCGATTAAACTTCTTCTCTCTTCTAATTTTTCTTAAAATTCACTTTCGCGGGCAACAAAATACACCGAAAACTTATTTATTAATAAGTTATATTAGTATGTAAGTTATTATGTATTAACATTATATATCATATTATAACTTATTGTAATAAAAAGTAATTATAAGTTAATAATTGAGTTAACTAATAAGTTTTACTTATATATAACTTATTACGTGTTAACGTTAATGTTATAAGTTATTATAAGTTATTATTCATTTACAGAAATCTGTCGAGTGCGAATTACAGCGTCGAAAATAAAAAAAGAATCTGCAATAATGCAGAAAAAATAGGAAACAAGCTCGCTGTACGAAGTTATTAAAAGTCGTTGACTTGCGAGGAATAAAAAATGGGAAACACTATCGACCCGGCAATAGTTGTACATAAAAAGAGATCGCGCGTAAACGCGAACGGCGCGCGAATAAATTCCAGCCGTCGTAAAAAGACGTTTATCGGCAACGCACGCGTTAATAAATCCACGGTCCCGTAAAAATCCGCAGGTCACTTATGAACGTTCCGCAGGCGCGAACCTGCGAAACGACCGGACGGGAACGGAACGCGTGCGCTCGCGAAACTTTTTCCATTACTGGATTCGATTCTGCGGCCAAACGCGCCCGCATATTGGGCGCGAACGTGAACGCGGTCCATTGCGCGTCGCAAACCACAAGTCCGCGGACGACCCGCAAGTCCCAATATGCCTTTCGGTATTCGCGAAGCTCCGGTTCTAGCATTCCGCAAGCGGGGCCGGCTGGAAGTCCGTGAAACCGCAACCAGCCGGAGGACGCGACGTCTCGCGATTTATCCGCAAACTTTCCGCAACCGTCGAAGCCGCGGTGCGCCGCGATGCGATGCGTCGGCTTTCCGGTCGGAGGCGATGAATTTACCCTCTGCGGTTCGCTGACGAAAAATTCGCCTAAGCGATTTATTATGTTCGTCCGAAAGACTGGCATTGTATTCTGCCAGAAAAAGTTGCGGTGAAAGTAATCTTTCTTGCCGATGTAGTGTGCGATTTATTCATTTCAATTGGTTTTAACCCTTTGCGATCGTTTGTCTACTATCAGCCACCAAAGCTATTTATTTTATTTTTGTATAAAAGTAAAACATATTATTGTGTTATATACATCTGAACGTTAAACGAGGATTATTAAATTTTGTTTTTCCTTCTTAATCTTGTATAATATGTATTACTGTTCGTTTAACAAAAATTAATTCCGACCAACGTGACAGCTATGTGTAAACTTAATGCGACCGCAAAGGGTTAATATACAGAAATAAAATACTAGAGTGGAATTAAAGATGACATCGTTACGATTTGTTTAGTTTAAACTATTTTGGTTCCGTTGAGAAGAAAAGACACTTGGAAATTATTTGACTGTGATATTCTCAATTTGAATTGTAGATACATTGAAGCAGGCATCATAAAAATGACTGTAATTTGTCCTTTATGTTTGAAAAACCTTTAAAAACGTTTCAAAATTAAAACAAGTTACCTTGTCTAAACAGTTCTCTATATAGTGGAAAGGAAGCCGCGATAAAACTAATTTTCCTCAAGCCACGGAAAGTGTGGAATGTTTGTAATTGTATTTGTTTCTCGCTGGAGAAGCGGTCCTTCCTGGACGAGTCGAGTGAGAAGATCTAATTGGTCCTATAGATTAAATGGCGCCCGATAATTGCAAGGCAATCCGTTCGCGCGGTGGCTATCTTGTGCTGGTAATTCAATATAATCGTTGAACGAGGTATATTAAGCAAGTGTCGATTAATAGCGACGACAACTGTTGCCTGCCTCTCCCCCAGTGGGTTCTTTCTTTTGATCTGTTTTGGTCTGCCGGTAAGCGAAGCTACTCTAACCGAGAACCAGCGGCCGCGACCGCGACGCGCGACGCTTCGCCAGTAAACACACCCTGACATTTCTACCGGCTATTTGCATAATTGCGCGTGCGCACGTTCCCCATAACTATCGCCCACACTACCGCGATAACTGCATCTCGCGGTAACCATGGCCCGCGAGCAGCACCCTCGGTTGCCATAGCTTCTCGTCCACGTCGCGTCGGACCCTGCAATGATGCCATCGGGTCATCTGAAAATTGCTCCTCTGCTGCTCTGCAACGCCGCGTCGCACTCCACCCTCTACTTTTAGGGTTGCGCCAGCAAACAACGACGCTGCGACACACTGTGTCGCTCCCGTAAAATTTCATTCACCGTCATCGATTCGTCGGCTCGCGAGAGATCGGCCGATACTACCGGAAAATATGAACGTATCCGCAGTTATTCCTTCTACTAGGAGCGATGTAAATTTTCCGAATGTTCGAAATCATCTGCTTGCATAATATAATTGCAGGGATACCACGGAGACTCTTTTCATGAGGCATTTGAAAATATTCATACCGCGTTCGGAGAAGTTGAAAATCATGTTTCGATGAAATAATCGCAACGACGTTCCGGAGGCTCGGGATGTCCATTTTCAATTGCCATTTATTCGTCGACGAGCACAGAAATTCTACGTACATTTTCACGTTTGCTCGCGAATTTTCTTTCGCGGGAAAACCACCGCCGGAAGCTCTCGCCGGGCCAAATCGAGCAGACCCGAATTCCCCTGAGCAATTAAGCCGAAATGATCCGCGAGCGGCATGGGCTCGAAGTCGCTCGATATCGTTCGACGAAGAACACTCCGGAGGATCGAAATTTGAGAGGGATGAATTTTGAATTCGCTGATTAAAAGAGAGAACAAAAGCGGCCCAGAGCAGAGCAGAGCAGAGCACAGCGTTCATTAGTCTCCCTCCCGTCGCGGCCGATGACGCAACATCAATTTCTCCCAGTGTGTTTCAGCCATTTCATTGGCCGAGCCGAGCCGGGTCGGGCCGGGCCCCCGTTCGTAATCCAATTTCAATTAAACGGGAATTTAATTTTCCGTCTGACGACGGCTGGAGCGTTCGACGCTTAAATAGTTCGGTCTGTTTGCCTGAGTTTTGGCCGGTCTCGCTCGTGGAAAATCGCACAAAGCTGGAATTCCTTGGCCACCGGGGCACCCTCTCGACCCTCGCCAACCCTCTTTTGCCCGCGGACAATGTCGCAGCGGTCCTCCATCGGTATCCCCTGTTTCGAGCCAAGCCGATCGTCTCCGATGCTCGCTTCCCTTTCTTCTCTCTTTCTCGAGATCCGAGAATTCAGTGAGAGGATGGTGACAGGGGTCGTCCGACGCGAATTCTTCCGACGATTTAACCCCCTTTGCTCGGCAAACCGCTGACCGGCGCGGTAGAAAGCGGTTTCGAGGGTGCGCTAAGAGGATAGGACCCACCCCCCATGGTTTCGGCTTCTCGAGAATTCCGACTTCTCTCCCGGAAAAATACGAGTGGCTTTTTCTGCCTTTCTATCCCCGCAGATCATTCAGCCACCATGATCGGGACGCTTATGGTACATACATTGAAACCACCGAACTCGCAAGTTCCTAAAGAAATTCTAAGGAACTCGAGGATCCGTCGTTCTTTGTCGGCGCTTCAGGTAAATTAACCCCGAACCTATCGTGTCAGTCAAAATGACGGGTTTTGCATTCTTCGCTTTAAGATTATTGAAATTATAAAGACTCCCTCATAGAAAACGACTGAATGGGCTTCTCAATTCAAGCACACATTGTAATCAAAATAGCGCGAAGTTTCAATAAAATCCATTTTCTCGTTCTTATAAAGCAACGCGCGTCAATCACGTTCAGAGCTCGCTAGATTTCACGTTAAGAGGAAATTGAAGCTTTCTTTACTATGCTCTTTTCCTGCTATTTTTCACAATCAGTTTTCCAAAGATTTTACAACTCCTTCGGTTTATAGCTACACAAATTGTGATTCGTCACAGAAAAATGTTTGAACAAGTGTCGTATGCCGTTTTATTTAAGCCTACGTAAAATTGCAAGTCTGCTTATCATGCATGGTATGTCTAGTATGTCTAGTTGGGAAATGGAAACTGGCGACGCTCAGGTCCAGGCCCGGCATTCCACTGGTCAGTTTCAGTGGCAACGATCGCTCGAACAATCCACAAAAGCGCTCTGTTATTTGTTGCTCTCGTTTGGTCTCGCAGCCGGTCTGCGAAATTCGTCAGAAAGTGGCGGCTAACTAATCGTGAACATTGCACACGAACCAATCCCTTCGAGTTCGAGGCTCACTCCGGCTTCCTCACGACCGTCTCTCATCCTCTCCGTCTCGCGATTCTCGGAAGGTCGAATCGTTTTCGATGGCTCGCGAGACGATGAACGAGACGGCGAACGAGACGAGACGAGTCGCTGCGAGGATGGTCGTCCGTGGACCGTTTCGAAACTCGTTGAATCACCGTCCCGACCCTGCCTTGGGATCCAGAATCGCCACAATGCATCTATAAATTAACATCGAATTGTCTAGGCCAACGCGTTAAGTGCCGAATATCAACCTCAAATATCAAAGTTATGTAATTAATGAAACTGAAACTAGGAAGTCGAAATTTCCCATAGGAAATGGCAGTTTAACCCTTTCGTATTCTAAAAATCCTAGCAACGTGCAGTTTGTTCAATATATTACAATAACAATGAATATCGAAACCTGATGGAAAATTAGTGTCGTTTGAGAGAACCACTTTCGACTGTTCATTTTGCAATGAAATCAATAACTTAAAATAACTTAGTTAACTTAATTAACTTAAAATAACTTTCTTATTCCCAAAAATAAGCGAAATCAGTAACAGTGAACATTGTCTAGCCTGTATCAATTTTACTTTTCCAGAAACATTATCGCAATTGAAAGGAGCATGGCCACTGAATTCGAGGACATTCTCCACGATTTCCTCTTCGCTGTGGACTACGGATGTTGAAAAAAGAAGCAGACCAGTGGCTCTTCGACAAGATTCTACGAGCAATCGTCAAAAAATGGGCCGAAATTCAATTTCCAGGGAAGCCCCGCTCCGGCGATCGATTCGCCGATAGAAAACCGGGGGAGACGGTCAAAAATCGGCAGAAAAATGTACGCCGCGGCGGAGGTCGACCCGGCATGGCATGACGCAGTCAAATGGTGCTCGCCGGCAAATGAGAAACCGCCCCGAGGAAAATACCATGCAAATCCCGTATCCATTTTATCAAGAGCGTATCCAGGGGCAAGAAGAATGCGGTTTCGCGAACGCCCGCCCCTCGTCCCTCTCTTTTATTTGTTGCGACGCTCGCGCGGCTCGGCTCGGCTCGGCGTCTTGCCGCTCGCTCGCGGCTCGTTCTCGCCGCGTGACCCGCAAATGCAAATTTCCTATCGCATTTGTTCGAACCGCAGACCTTCGCCCTTCCTCCTCGCCCATCTGCCTCTGCCGCTCCTCTCGGACTTCTTCCCGCAACGCCCACGCGCGAGCTTTCTTCCTCCTCGTCTGGCACGGCCCGATTCCGCCGCTCCGAGGTCCGTCCGCGGTTCCAGGTTCCACGACGAAGCGGAAACGCCTCGGAACTCCGGAATTTCAACGAACGAAACTTCCGGCGGCGAACTCGCCGCGAAAATTAGTTCGCCGAGGTTGGAACGCATTTTTTCGCTCGCTTCCGCTCGACGTCGCATCGGATGCCGGAAAAGACTGACCTTGCAAGAAGTTACGAGCCTGATTGTTGCACCAAGGATCTTTGTTAGCCTGACCATGTGTCCGTATCTTTATTGAGTTGAAATATTCCGCGTCGCGCGTAGGATGCAAGGAACAGCAATCGAAATTAACACTAGAATTACTGAGCTCTAAACCTGACTAATACATATTGTTTCATAACAATGACAAGATTCGATTTATTTACACTTCCTACGACTTTTATTAAAGTTCATATAAAAACGTGTGACATAAATATTTCTACAGTACCTATGTTTGTAAAAGAGAAAAATCAAAGGCCAGTCATTTTGACCGGTTCGGTAATTCTAGTGTTAATAGAAGAAACACTCGTAGCTCGGATAATATAACAGTTATAGTAGAACTTCGATTATCCGAAATCAAAATTGATAGTTAATTTCTTTTTATTTCCGATAAATTATTATAATTAGTTATAATTAGTATAAGACAACAGGTCGATAATTATCGAGGTCCATCTACAGTTTTATTGTTATTACGTGGTACGATCAGAAAAATAAATAAGAAAAATCAAGGAAAATTCAGTGCGATAATCAAAGCTCTAATATACTTAATGACGGTACTAGACTAAGTCCCTACCGATTGGTGCAATAAATTCTTTTCTATATATAGCAGGTCACTTTAGATAGAACTATTTCATTAATGTCGCAAGGAGTGCTCAAAATCCGCAGACTATCAGTTCCAAAATTTTCATTCGCACGGAAAACAAAGAAAATACTGTCGCAAAATCTGACTCGATGTAAAAGCCATATTGTGGGTTAAAGAATCGCGTTGAAAGAAGACCAAAGCATCCGCTGGTCGCAAGAAGGTAACAAGGTGGTAATACAGTTTAAGTAGTAAGTATCTATCTGCGTCGCATTTTGGAGTTTCTTCGGTCTGCTCGCGTTTTCAATGATTTATGAACGTTGGCGCACGCATGGTGTACCATAGTACTTGCGCATACACGTTCCGCTATCCCTAAGGGCACGGAAAGGGAATACAGGAACAGGGGAGAATAAATTATTCTGTCGCGAACCAGGGTTTAGCGTTTCCTGCGAACATGACCGACTTCCGCTGGTCCGCTGCCTCCTTAGCCTCGCACACGACTAATTGCCATTAATTGATTCTTCAAGACACGAGCTTGATCAGCATTCGCGCGTGACTCGCTCAATTTTGTCATCGAACCAGAATTTTGATTGCAACCTGTTGGATGTAGAGACACAACCAGTGGTTGAGATCTGTGAGGTGTAACAGGGTTACCAAAGCAATTGCTATAATAAATTGTGTTTTTTCTGGTTCTGTATTACGAAATAAGTTGTTCCGATTTTGTGCGACAGTGAGAATGGCAGTGAGCATGAGACATAATTCAATTCTGAGAAGAGAACATTGGGAATGCTCGGGAATTTCTTTACTTTGATTTCTTCTCAAATTGTTACGAAGCTATTAGAAATATTATTGTTGATAAGTAGCCAGGTTTTTGATAGAAAGTGACTCAATTGCTATACTCCAAATCAAACGGACACGGGTCGAGGGTCCAGGAGCTAGAAGCAGCGGCGCCGTCCACGTCGAGCTTGAAATTGCGAAAGTATCGATTCCAAGCGAAGGCTCGCAATTAACGCAGCCTGTTGCGAGCCGACGAGATTTTCGGAATTCCGCGAGTTCCGGCGTTCGAGCAGTTTCCCGACGACTTTCGAAACGAAATCGGCGGACAAGCTATCCTGGCAGACTGCTACGGTGACATTAGCAGATTTTCCGCGTGCGCGAGCGTAGCCGAGGCGGTTCCACTGGAAAACTCGTTGATCCTTAACAGTCTCGCTTCTCGCGAACTTGCTAATCCGTTACGAAGCCCGTTAACTAATCGGGTACGCCTCTAACAGCCGTTTCGACAATTCCGGAATATTCTCCTTCGCTCCGTCTTCGCCGCAATCGCGGAGAACCAGCAGTTTTGCACCCGAGAAAGTTTTCGCGGAATTCTCAATCGAGATATTTCAACGGACCCGGTCACCGGGGTCGGCGGATTCGGTCCGATCGGCGAAAATTGTCTGTTCCTTCGCCGAAACTTCCCGACAGGATCGCACGTGCGACGAACGTTCAGTTCCGGCGTTCGACCGCGAGAGAGATCGGCAACGCGTACCGTAAAGATCGGCTGACAAAAGCGTTGTCTCTCGACCGCTCCAAATGGTTTTACGTTTGTTTCAAGTTCCGGATCGCGCTTTCTACAGCGAAATTACCTTTGAACGCGATTGACTAAGGTAGAGCGTGTACGTAAGCCTGTCAATTTTGGGAACTCGGATTAAACGGAACTTGTATTAAACGGTATCGTTCATAAAAATACTTGTGCGAAAATTTTATCGAAACGATGTTTTTAATTCGGTAGTCGGATATTATAACAACGCATTGAAATGTAAGAGCGGAAACACGACGCTATGAACAGTGAGGAGAAAAATTGAATGAACACTTTCAAAATAATTTTTTTAGAATTGGTCTAAATGACTTGAATTTTTTTGTAAATGTTAGAGGGACTAGTTCACTGTGCAACGATTTTACCATTACCTAGAATAAAATTACCTTCATCGGAAGATTTTTCCAACTCTAAGCATCTTAGTCAATCCTATCGACATATGTTGGATGAAATGAAGCAAATAAATAATTGCTGTTTAATTCTGCGCTGACTAAGCTTTGACTCGAGCATACAGAACCCCATTTGAGCGTGCAGGGACGGCTCGAACCAGTAAAAGGCATTAACATTTACGGTCGCTAGGAAGAGCACGGCAAAGGTTTCCCAGATGTAATATTCAAATAAAGTCCGGCACAGAGGGTGTAGAATTTTGTGAAAGATGATGTGGATCACGGAGGAAATAAAGTTCCCGGCGGACGTGGAAAAATGCAAGATTTATCGAGGATCTCGCGGCGTCCTGGCGGACACCTACGCCCGTCTCCTCAAGCGTCCGGCGCAAGAACGTCCAATAAACGTCCCGAATGGACGCCGCGAGCTCGCAAAAAGCCTTGGACGTACGTATGCCGTGTGTAGTGTGTGCTCGTGGTACGCGGAGGACGACGATCAATCTTCGACGACGACGAGCCGCACGAAAGAAACCCGACGAAGGTAAAGGCCGGTTCGCACCAGCATCGGCACCGGCTCTCGCTGAGGTTAACGCGATTTCCCGAGGCTCGAGGTCAGCTTTCGTCTTGTTTGACGATTCGCGCTCGAAATCCCTTCTACGCCCTATTGGAAAATTGGACTTTTATCTCGCGGAAAATCTGAGCTCCCTTTTATTTCGAAGCTGCTGCCTCGTTCGATTTTCCGGGCGGCTCACAGTGGTACATTTTGAAGGATTCAGTGGCTTTTAACAGAAAATTCGACTTTTCCGAATTTCAAAGATCTATGGACTTCAGAATTTATGAAATTGAATAAATAGTTTAGTTATTATGAACATTTAGAGTTGAGCGTTTTGGCAGCAGTATATTTCTGCTCGATAGTTTTATATTATAAAAATTATACCTTTCTAATAAGAAATCATATATTTTGTGAATCATTACTAACAATAATATATAAAAAAAAGTAACATTGATCGATGCGTGAAAATTTTAATAATTCTCTATATTTGACAGAGGATAACTTTTGAGCTGCCACATTCTCTATGTTCTAGCGGAAAAGAATATTTTCGAGACAGCTTGCTTTAAATAGCTATGAAGAGACCATGTCCCTATGGAAACCAATTTGGAAGTTACAATTGTTTAAAGACGTCCGCGTTACGCGTCGCTGAACAGTGCGCTCGTCGCGAGAATATATATAATATAAATGTGTAAATATATAATACATATTTAGAAAGTAAAAAATAATTAAACACTTTTTTTTTAAATCGAAAGTAGCAATGACACTATTGAAATTTATTGTTTAACAAATGCAAAAAATATTTAATTATTAGTAGCTAAAAATTACTATTTTCAATTTTCTTAGTGAGAATATCATTGAAGTATCTCTAATGGTTTAAAAGTTATAACAACTTGTCACTGAACTCTCCAAACCAAACCACTGTGTAGCCGTTTGCTTCGCGCGATCAGAAATTGGCGTAAACTCGGTGACAATTATTAGATCGGATCACAAATAACTTCCCTTTTTTTGTCAGACATTTACCTTGTGTTTATTCTTATTAATTTTGTTTTATTTTCGTTTGTCCCGGTGACTCGTAGTGGGTAGATACGATTCTACCAAACTGCATCGGAAGTTTTTTACGACTCGACTTTTCTTATTATTATAAGAAAACAGTTGCGGAAATGGAACGCGAGCCGCGAACTTTCCAAGTGCCGCGTAGATGCTGCCTCTCTCATTTCGAGAACTACTTTATTACCTTTCCAGAGGCGAAGTTCTCTCTGGCTTGGGCGACAGAGGCTCAAAGGTTCTGCTCTGTTTTCCTTCGCGTTTTGGCAGTCAATATTAGCCCCGGTTTAGCCGATTTAACCGTCGAACGCACTGTCAACTCGGCGTCCCACTCGAGACCCTCGAGAATTAAAGAATACTCTGCGATGATATTTTCGATTCGAATTGTGAGCGACGCTAGCTGCCTCGAGAGTACTTCAAACTATCCTAGCCAACAGCAACTGAAATATCTCCGCGTGGTAGCGCTACGGAAGGCAGAGAGCATTATGGAGATCGAAGGGGTTAACTCTTTTCATTGAATTTCCCAGGGTTCCTCGCATCGTCGAGTGTCTCGGGGGCTCTCGCGTTGCTTGTTTTCGCTCTTGTTTCCCTCTCTTCGCGAGCGAAGAACGATACCGCGCGACCGGCTCTCCGAGCCGATGCCACTCGAAGCAACAAGTACCGCCGCTGCTTTAACGAAACGGGAGAATATCGAGAAGAACCCTTCGGGCGCCGCGAGTGGCCTACCCGGCTGGCTCTGCTTTGTCAGTCGATGGCGTTAACTTCCCGCTCGTTCTCCTCCGAGATGCGGAATTATCGACCAGCGAACTTTCGTGATATCTCCGAAAATTTACCGGCCGTGAAGTAGCCGGAAGTCCGCATTTCATTGTCAAACATTTTTATCGCAGTGATTACAACTTTGTATTTATTCTACAAAGAAAAATAGAAGATGTTTCCTTCGAATTTAAAGAAATCGATAACATTCGTATTTGAACTGATTTTTTTGGTATTTTATTCTATTCGTTTTGTTATATGATAACGAGAGAACGTCGTGGGTTCAAATGTCTCCAAAATTGTAAAACGTAGATGTAATCGTTCGCAAGGAATTACAATGCGCGATTGGAAATATTTCAGGTGAGCGCAGAGGCGGAACATCGACAGTCGATTCCCGGAAATACGCGTCGAGTAGTCCAAAATTCCAGGAAAGTGCGGCGTTGCATCGCGGAGCACCCACGCGTACGAGGAACTGCAGCGAACCGAGGACTTATAGGTCCTCCCGTGAATTTGATTCGGGCTCGAATTTCCGATGGAAATTTCCGGGAACACGAGGCCGCGCTCACGCCACCTTGGTTTTCGCCGTTTCCCCGAAATCGGGGCCGCCACTCTGCAGGATTAGCCGTCGATAGAGGATTAATTCGAGCCGGGGCCGAAACAAGCAGCGACAAACTGGACCATGGAGACTTTAACTTTTTTCGCATGCTCGTTTTTCCGCTGGAAATTCGGCCGAATCCTCGCGAGGTGATCCTCGCATAGCGTCGCTTTGGTTCCAGGACGACGCGACTAACGGAGAGAGAGAGAGAGAGAGAGAAAGAGAGAGAGAGAGAGAGAGAGAGAGAGAGAGAGAGAAAGCCGGGGAAGAGAGAAAGAAGGTAAACGGGAACTGACGTAACTCGCGCGTTCGATCCAGCCGTTCCCGTTAAATTACACCTTCTCCCGGTCGGGTACACGGGTAGCTACATACACGGAGGACTCGTCGACACAGGGTACCAGTTACCGATCGTTCGGATCGCTCGTACGCCGATCGCCCTATAAGTAATCTTGTCCAGGAGTAACAGTCCGACGCGGAGACCAGACCCTTTAAAAGCCGATCACCACTGATGGATTATTCAACGACACTATTGCCGTATCGATGGACGGAAATAGTGTGAGATGATTTTGCGCGATCACCGTCGCGATCGCCGTCGTTCCTGGACAATAGTCACCCACCATTTAAATAATAAGGTAATTATTATTACTATTATTATTACTACGCTTCGCCCTCTTCACCGTGCTTCTTTTCATTCATTCTACTTTGTATCATCTCTGCTATCATCAGTTCGCTAACTCAGATTATATTGACGTTGCGCGTTCGAAGAAAACGAAAATTGGAACTGAAAAATGATTGCCAGACCGTTCACGGACTCTTTAGAACCATCGTTTTCCGCAGCTGCGTTGATTGGAACTTATTTGTTCTTAATAAGTTACCCGGTAGAACGAGACGAATTTTCTTTCTCGCATATCTTCGTGTACCTTCATTTCTAAACTTTGATATCATGAGAATTAAATTTTGTTTCGACTTAGAAGAAATCAGTAAAATTCGAGTCTAGTACGTCACGAATGGAATCCTCAAAACGAGTCTGATTCGTTGTTACGAGACGACAGGTCGACGAACATTCTACAAAAATTGACGTTTTCATAAACCCGTTTCTGTCGTTCAACCTGTACTAAACATTCTTCTACAGATGCCGACCGCAAAAATCCAATAGCAAATAAACGAGAAAGATAGTACATTCTTGCTCAGAAATAAACAATGAAGTTGAAAATAAACGGACGGTCCGCAGCTGGACGTTTGTCGTGGGCGGCAGAAAAGTTTGAATGAACCCCCCCGGAACAATTGTACGGGGTCCGGGGGCCTGTAGAATGGGTCCCGGAACGATCGTGTTTCACCGTTCGGCCGTTTCGTTTTCTGGCGGTGCGCGATATTAGTTTCAGAAAAAAAGGGTGGACCGGATGCGTTCCTCAAGATCGTTATCCCGATGAGATGAGCGCGTAGGTACCTCTCCCGTGCCCGACCTTAAAGGCCAGCCTCCGGCTCCTCGGTTTTGTTTTCCGGCGGGTCCGGCTCGTTTCTATTAAAATCGGATGTCTCGAGTTTCGTATCTCTATCTACGGGCAACCACCGGACAGGTATAAATCGTCCGGCGGCCGAGATACCGAGCTCCTCGCTCCCAGGGAAAACGCTATAACGCGATAACCTTGTTCCCGTGGATCTTGAAATTTTTCACCCGGCCCGCCGTTCGTGTTTCCAGCCGCGTCTGAAACCGGCGGTTAAGCGGACCAGCGGAGTTCAAGTTCGGGCAACTCTCCGTCGCGGGATCGATGAACGATCCCAACCTGGATCTCGGCAATTTATTGGCAGACCCAGCTGCGATGCCGAACACCTTTCGCATCGTTCGCGGATTCAACCCCCGGCGCAGACCAGCTGCTCCAATTAAGTATCGACGTCGATATTAACTCGCGAAGGCCCGACATTGAGTCCACGTTGATCACCTTTTCCTGCTGAAATTACGGCATCGAGTTTCCTTGCAGAAATTAGAGAATTTTCTTTCGCTGTTCTGTCCGACGTTCTCAGGGCTCCCATTTAGGCCCCTTTCTATTCAACTTATATATTAATGACATCGCCGAAGTCTTATATTGTAGGTTCTCCTTGTACGCGACGATTTCAACATGTATGGAATTGTCGCGAACGAAGCCAACGAAATCACTTGGATCGATCCTGTACCTGGTGGTCATGAAATGGAATTTACCTCGTTTGAACGCTCTGTCATTATTATTGCATTCAAGCATCCTTGATTCTTGCCATCCTGTCGTTACTGTTACCGTTTTCATTATTATTCTTATAATTGTTACTATATACTCTTATTCGTGTACTCGCTATTATTTTGTATCATACAACCAAGGGTACACCTCGTTACAGAATAAACATTATAATTTATTGCTGTAATTTTATACGCTGCGTGATTAATCAATTTTGCTCGAGAAAAATCTGCGGGAAATGCAAATTTGCCGGGGCCGTCGGACGAGAGTCCCACCTGGTAAAGAATGAAGTCTAATGATTCGCAAAGTCGGCGCTGGCAGACTATTATCCGAAAAGTGGGAGGCTCCCTGAGTAGATCGCACCATGGACCGTGAACCACGGCAAAAACACGCTACTTTAATTTATGTCCGACCACTCCGCCTTCGAGGGCAGCTCTATCAATCAGCAGGATCGACAGCGGACACATAGTAGCGCGCCTTTTTGAACCATCCACAATCGTCCTCGCAAAGCTACCGTTCCCGAGCTTCCGGTGTCCATTTTTTACAGTGAGACGCCTGGCCACTGTTACAGGGACACGGTCATCCTTCACGGGACAACGCGATGCGACGGCGAGCCCTTTCGTTCCGCGAGGAGGAGGAAGAGGTGAGAATTCCACTCAACGGAGCTACTTTATTATCCTTATTGCGTTTCTGGAGAAAGGGGGAGGGCAGATGCAGCTCAGGGATTTCGCGAAGCTCCTCGATCCTCGATACTAGGATGAAATTCGCGTGCTCCGCGAAGCCCGTTCGCGACGAGATCGGCCGAAGCTCGTTCGTTCTCGGACGGAGATGCCTCGGTAGGATCCTGCATCGTGCGGCCCGCGAGATCCATCGTCTCTCTCTCCTTCCCTTTTTCTCTTCTCTGGCTGTCTCTCTCGTTTGCTGGCTCGCCTCCGCTCGAGACTCGAGGCCCGAGAGTCGGGACACGAGAGTCGAGACTGCCACGAACGCTCTCGAGAACACGCATTAGTCATCGTCGGAGAAAGCAAGCCGGCGACCTGGTACCGGGCAAAAACGAGGATCCCAGCGAGGCTTATCGTCATCGACGGAAAACGGTGCCTAGGATCAGTCATCGCGCTCCCGAGATGCCGAGTGATCGATAGACGCGGCCTACCAGTCGTGGCTTATTCCTAGATCGCGATAGACTACTGATTTTGTCTGGTTGCCGATGATTTTTCACCTTCCTGGCTGACCCACGAGATTTGAATGCATCGTACTGACCCTTAGATTATTGCTGCAAGTGCTTTCTATAATCTTTTCTTATTTTGAGTGCCGGATTCGCTAGGGAAATATGTGATTAATCTAGTGATCAACCTGTACGGCAATGTATGCTTGGATTAAGAAATTTAGTCAATCATTATCTACAGGAGAGGCATTATGATTTCGATAACTTTGGAACGATAAATGTGGCGCTGGGCACTTCGTCCAGTTATGTAGGTAGGATCTGCTTTAGCGACAACACTTAATTAATAATGGATACATTGTTATTTTCTAGGACCTTTCAAATGGATCTAGTGCGGCATTCACAACAGAAACAAGTAGACAAAATGCAAAACCAAAAATACGTCGGAAGAGTTCAAGAATATGAACCATAATATTACCAACATTGTTATTCTTATTATCGTTATTACTAAATTGCGGATTTCTGTGCAAAATAGAAATTGTCTACATTTGTTTCCAGAATTAGGAGTCACTTTGGAACTTCTTCCTTTCATTAATAATTATAGTAAATGCAAAACAATGCATCGATATTTTTGAATTCTTTAACTGTTTGTTCGCATGCTCGCTATTGCTACATTTTCTGTATACACAATGAATAAATGAAAAAAATAATTAAATTGAAAAATATAGTTCAGGAAATCACTTTCAGAGGACTTCCATCCACGCCACGATCGACCGGAGGAATGGTCGTAGGATGGTAGCCAGCGGAAATCACGAGCGGAAAATCGACGTAGAAGAAAGAAAATGGAGTCGCCAGACGATTCTCGAGGTGATTCCGGCATCGTCTCGGAATCGCGGACTGCGTGCGGACGCGTGAGCGCAATTGGCGAGCGCAATCTGAGCTCGGTTTCCCACTGGTTGAGCAAATTCCACGTCGCGTCGGAAATTGCATTCGAGGCGAGCATTCTGCGCAGCGGAGGATTCCCGACGATCGAGGGGATCTCGATAGCCTGGTGGATCGACGCGCTGCACTGCGGCTCGGCGTCGAAAACGAAAACGAAAACGAAAACGAAAAGGAAAAGGAAGAAAAAAGACGTCGGAGAAATCGATCGGGCGTCTATTATCGATGCGCACGCCCACCGGGTCGTGAGTCGTGAGTCCGTGAGACGTGGGCCGTGAGGATGCACGGCGACGTTGCAACAATTATTATCGAAAAGCCTGGTCTCGGTTCTCGAGAGCAGGCATTAGGCTCTCTCCTGGGCTGTTCTGCTCCTCGGATCGTTCTCCCTCGGCTGGTACCCGGGGCCAGCCGACCGGCCAATTGCTGTTCTCCGTTCGCGGAATAATCAGCCGAGGCAGATCGCAGCCCTGGAGAAGCAGTCGGTGAATAGCGGTTATGAGTTCCCTTTGTTCCAACTCGCCGATCCACTCTTGCGCGCGCCTTGTCTCCTTCGTCCCTCCTCTCCGCTTCTTTCCTTTCCTTCCCTTTCCTTTCCTTTTACTCCTTGCTCCGCTGCTCCCCTCGTCCCTCCTCTCCTCTCCTCTCCACTCCTATCTTCGTGACCGTCGCGGTTTCTTCGTTTTTGCACGGCCGCAGGCTCGAACGTTCCGGCATCGCACCGATTGGAAATCGGCTGCACACTGGAGACCATTGCACCGCTGCATCTGGCTATCGATGCAGCTTCTTCATCGTCGCGATCGATGCACCTTCTCTTCCAAATATTTACAAATTCTTCTAGTTTTTCAGCTGATTTTTGCTCCAGTTTGACTAGGAGATTGTTGCGCGATGGTTGAGAGACTCGTTCGTTTGGGAATACATTTTCTGTATTTCTGCGGACAACGCAGTGGTTAAATCCTTTGACGAAGAATTATTTATAGCTAGATTTTTGAACTTGTTTTACTCGATTCTACTTGTCAACGAAAGCTTGTAGGACAACGTAGGTGAGGTAGATGAAAAGAATTTTTGATGATTCATTGCGTTAACTTCGAACTTGGTAATATTGCTAAGGCAAAGCTAAAATGATCGTAACAGGTATTTTAAAACTTAATGGCATAGTAAGCAAAAAAAGGTTCGGGGCACCTTATATGTTTTATTTATCCAAATCTTGCACCGATACTTCATTGCCTTGTGAATATGTTCTTTTACAAATCTGATATTCGTCATCATCTCTTGCTCTATTACATTTGGTTTTCCTATCTGATCCAGATTCTGTAATATTCAACGAAAAAAGAAATTAATCGTCTGCTATAATTACATATTAACCGGCAGCGGCTTCAACTTGCGCGCGATTAGATATGCATTAGATACGCATAGTTACAAGACAAGTATAATTTTATTATAAAAATATTCATAATTTTTGAGATAACGATAACGTCCCATTGAACATGCGTCCTATTTATGGTAGCTCCTCCCTATTAATTTCTACGAACGGTGCATCGAATCCGCAGCCTGGTAATAAAGAATAATTGAGTCGAAGATTGAGGCGTTGAGCGTAAGTATTATTGAAGGATCACTGTAGAGAACAATGCTCTGTTTGAGATGGATGGGAAGGAAAGGAAAGGGAAGGAAAGGGAAGGAAAGGAAATCCCTTGAAGAGAGTTTCCCAGCGCGTGAAATTGCCGACACGATGGCGCGTGAACCGGTGCCCACCTACGGCCAGCTCGCCTCCTACAGGAAACGGCATATTCCGTCCGGGACATCCGGTCACGCTTTTTATAGACAGGTGGTTATCCCCCTCTTCGGCGAACACACCTACGCGGAACAAACTTTCGACTCGAGTCTCGAGTCTCGAGTCTCGACTGGTCTCGTCTCTCGACGCGGCGCGGTGCGGTGATTCTCGATGGAAACCCGCGACCGGTTTGTTGCCTCTGGCACGAACCGTCGAATTGCTCCTACGGTGCAATTTACCCGTCGTCGAGCAATTTTTGGTCCCTCGAAATTGCACCTGGATGGCTGACGACAAATTTCGGTGTCATTCGATTTTATCAAGAGGCCGGCGATCATCGCGCATTGCACACGGTGGTCCTTTTTCCTTATCAGATCCCGCATGCAATGAAATTCCCACACCCCAATGGTCTCTGTATGCGATCATTTACTCATTTACTGTTAAATAGCCAAGTAATTTGCATTGCACGAGAGTTTGTTTATCGCTAGATAGCCATGTAATAATTTCCTAAAGTCTCTCTCGCAAATGCAATTTACACGTTGCAAGTCTCTCGTACGCGGTGATGGAAAGGCGAAGAAAATTTGAATCGAATCGCCATACTATCTCTATAATCTACAAAAATTCGCAGTATCGAATTCGAGCAGCTGCGAAATCACCGGTCCCGCAGAATCAATTTTGTGCTAATTAATATCTAGAGTACCGATTAACGTGTTATTTATTTGCGATGCCGCAATTACGCGAACGCTAACAGTTTAATCAGTAATATTAAAACGTAGACAGAGTAAACAACGATTCCTGAACCATGAAAGGACGACACGAAGCCTGCAACATTTATTTAAATGTCGCGAAACGTTTACTAAATTTTGCTTGATTTTTCTAAAACGTGTTATTAACGATTTCGCAATATACTTTCCATTTAGCTTAATTAATACATTGTTCAAACGTATAGTAACTGAATCGAGCATTTCATTAATTAATACTTGAAGCGACTCGGACATGAAAGTCGAAATTATTCGTCCGAGTTGGAAAATGGATTACCGTACTAATGAATTAAGTGCGCCGAATTCAGGTAAGATCGACAAAATCCGCAAAGGCTAAAAGTGTTCTTGCCCTTCGTTTCCGTATGACGTAATCAATCACGCAATTTCCATGTCAAAGCGTTGACATTGCGAATCCAAATGCAATTAGGTGAGTCATTGATTATGTCTCTGTTGTGATCCGGATCTCGGCAGGTGAAATAAATATCTACTGGATCTCAGGGTCCGCGGCAGGTTCTTAAATACCCGTATCTGCATAAACGGTCGTCGCGTCGAATCTAATTAAATAGTCAGCAAGTCATGGGCGAGTGAGTTGTAAATGTCGAAAAAAAGCTGTACAGGTGCATTCTATCGCGGCTGATACCGGCGAGCCAGTTCGGAATAATCGGCGGACGGCCTGAATAGGACTGATTAATTGCTTATAAACAGCTCGTTCTGCATCGGAGAACAATGAACCGCGCGTTATCAATATCTTTGTGCGAAATGAAGATTACCTATCGCGATCGCAATAAACTACTGTAATATAGTAGTTTATTTTCTGTCTTAATATGCCTCATTTCTGCTCGTAAAAGCAAAAATTTCACCAACAAGTTGAGAATAATGGAACCGCTGTTCCACGGTTTTGTGCTCCATCGACACATTTTTCCCATAAATGCACGAAATCCGCAGTCTATCAACGACACTGGCACATAATCTCCGAACTTTTTGATAGCGGCGCGTATCGCGATGCGTTCTCTTCTCTTTCAATTTTGCCGCGCGCCGATCCGACACGACGCGTTCCTCGTTGTCGCCGTTTCCAGATAAATAAAGGCGGCATTGTTGTTATCGTGTAACACGCATTACAGCCGCGCCACCGGCGAACAATCGCGGATAGTTACGCGGTGAAAAAGACTCGGTGGATCGGAAAGCATCCGCCGAATAAAACCCGATGATATTCAGCCGACTCTCAAGAATCGATTCGCGATAGATTTTTACGCGGCATACGCGATCGATCGAGCACAAAGTGCATCCGATTGATTCGCAGCATCGGAAATAGAACCGCCCCCGCGAAACAGAGTCGAATTTCATCCGACCCCGCGTGAAAGCTAAAAGCTTATTTATCCTCCCCTTTCTCTTGGCCTTTCTCTTTCCGATCCTCCCTCGTCTTCTGTCCGGGTAATTTATTTTTATCCTCGCGGTACTATTCGTTCTACCTGCATTATTTACGGTCCTATTTTTGTTTTCGCATAGCTCCACGAACCTATTGTAAATCCCTCCATTTTCTCTTACGAGTCCCGCTACTCGAGCCAACCCCTAGCGTCCTTTCGTACCTCTTATTCCAGCACTTTCGACAAGACGCTCTTCTTCGGGCACATTTTCAAAATAGCATCGATGATTCGATTTTATTGATGATTTTTTTGCATGCACGGAGTTTACACTGTAACCAAATTACAAGCAGGAAAAATTAATGGACGTATTTGAAAAGATTCGTCAGAGTTCCAGTTGTATTTTTTTATTTGAATGGGGGATACTGTTTTAAACAGTGTGCATTCTGTTCAATGCCAAAACCAACCGATAGACCAAATCCGTCAAAAAACAAACACGAGGGTATCGGAAGAACGATGAGAGTTCAAGCACTATTCGCGAATAGCTAACATTAGCGGATAAATTCCAGAGAGCATAAAAATTCGCGGGCTATTTGTTCGAGCACAATGGTCTCTGTTATCCAAGCCGCTGTGATTTCCTATGACAATGAAGCAGCGCTGGCGGGGAGACTGTTCGAACGAAGGGACGTCCATCTTCCGCGGGTTAATAGGGAAGGAAGATCTGTGCACGGCCACGAGCTCGCTCGAATCGGTTCGATGTTCATTGAATTCGAATTTATGGCCGCCAGGGCTGGAGCATCGGGCTCGTCGCATCGACCCGTGCACGCGCGATGCTCTCCGATATTTCTATATTTAATTTCAGCTACATTGAGAGCCGAGCGGATCGAGCGGGCCGGGCGAAATAAAAGCGACTCGCGCGAGGGAAACGGTAATGCGACCGGATAAATATCGCAAATTACCGATCCACTCGCTTTGACGGGCTGTGTTTACGCAGTTAGAGGGGCGCGGCGCAAATGAGCCGAGCGTATTACGCACGTTAAACAATATGATCGAATTTGCGGGTCGGTCGACGGACCGTGACAAACGGGATTCGACGGACTCGCTCGAAAAATGACCGCCGAGCCACAGATCCGGTCCAGCAGCCTTCGAGCTGGCTGATTCGATCCCTGACACAACGAATGTTGTGTTGCAGAGACCCTCCAGGTCCTCGGTAATCATTATTATTAATATATGCACCGGGTCGTTCAGAAGATAATTAAGAGAAATTACATTTCAAATATATATTACATTGCATTGAAATGTTGTACATGTAGGTTGGTAATGTTACGATACCATCTAAATTTGTAGGAAAATAATTGAAATTTGACACTGCTTTGGGAACGTTATCAGTGTATGCAGAATTAAAAAAGACTATTTTTAGAAACAGTACCGACGGAACGATGCGAAAGAAAATATTGTTACATGTAGTTCAGCATTAAGGCAGTCATACAGAAAGTAACACTGATATATGCAATTTTCCAGGGAATCGATTAATAATTTTGAAAAACACGAACAGTGAAGGACTTCGTTAACCATTCTTGCACGTGTACTACATTATTAAAACTAGCTGTTAAAATAATTCTGACTAAAAACACCGTCAGAAAACGATCAAAGATCGATCACCTTTTAGAGACACCGATACGCAAAGCTATTATTGCTCTCCTTTCTGAGCGGATTTGCGAGCAAAAACGAGCAGGGAAACGCAGCACGGTCCGCCAGGTACAAACAGGGAATTTCTTCGATACCAATCACCGTTGTCGCACAACTGCCTGTTGCTTCCGTGATGTAGACAAATTTTTTCGCGATTCGAGAGCTGGCCGTCGTCGCGTCGCGTCGTATCACGCGACAACGACGGTGACAGGCCAGTCTCGGGCAGCTTTTCACATTGAAATGGCGTGCACGCGACGCTCAAAATGGTCGCCCGTTTCTCGTCTAACCCATGCCTGTATCTATCGAAAAGCGATGTCTTACATTTCGCAATACCCGAAAATAATTTTAATGCCTCGGTTGATAACCTCCGTGGAGCATTAATAATTCTCGCGACGAATCCCGAAAAATGGGGCTGCGGCTCTGTCAATATATTCGAATAGCCTTCTATGGACGTTGTATCGATCGACGCCACCAATATACCCGCGGATTAATACGTATATTTACTGGTCATTTTATCAAATGCAGAATTATATTCGTTTTGTCTTTCATCGACGCGGTCACTTTTTGATAACGTTTTCATTTCGCCGATATCGGTTTGCTATTCAGACGGATTTCAGGGTTTTACCTAAAGATTTCGCTGAAAACATTTTTGTATGCAATATAAAATAACATACATGTTTAAAATTTCAGAGAATTGCGTTACTACAATTTGAAACTGATTTTCATTCCCACGAATTTAATTACTAATTATTACGGACATTATTAACATTTTTTCTTTTGTATAGCTCTTTAGTGAACACGTTTTCAATGCTTCTCAGAAAATTCTTAACGAACAAACTGTTTGATTTTTCTTCGAAAATCTACGTTGCCAAAAATATCTCGTGAATGCAGGAATAAATGCGCCCCTGTCGAATTTGAAGAAGCTCGTTTCCCAGGTAATTTTTAACGCGACCCAGAGGGAAAGTAACTTCCGCGCGACTCGCAAAGGAAATCGTCTTTTCCTCGTTTTATCGATAGGTACTCTTTCTCTTGCCGGCGGAACGTTCCATTTTACTAATGGCGACCCGGCCAGATGAGGAGGCAGGGAGGGGCGGGAGGTGTAAATTAATAACGAGCTCGATTCCACGCTCGAGCGACGCGGCAATTAACTTTCGCCCGGCGAAAGGGACTTCTTTCCTAGGCGTCTCGTCATCCGGTCGTTCGTTAATCGTCCCCGGGAACGAATCGCTCGCTTTTCCGATTGAACCACGGATTTTCGACCGTTTCTGTCGAGAGAATCGCGAGGAAACCTCTGACTAAAAATCGCTGGAAGAAATTTCGCGCCGCCGTTGTTCGCCGACTTCTCTTTTTTCCAACGGGAAATGGCGCGGAGCACAAAGGCGGTTAAATACTCCACCGTTTAACCTTCAAAGAGATGTAAAATTCTAAATGAGATTCGCTGGACGATTCCAAATAGACTTCAAATTGCGACTCTGTTCTCCTGGCTCGAAACAAAAACGCTCGGCAATAAAATGTAACAGCGTGATTTCAAATTCGTTCCTAGGGGAATGCATCAAACGGTTCTGCATTCTAAGAAATCTTCGAGCGTGGTGCAACTCGATGCATTCGCTTAAAACGTGAAATTATGACGGAACTAAACGGCTCGAATTAAAGAGTGAAACGAAACTAGAGAAAAGATGGGTGAGAACCTTTCACGCAGCTATTTCCGAAGGATGTACGGAGGTTCGAAAACCGTCGAAACGATTTCAAATGTAATCCAGCGTTTATACGTTCAAAGGAAAATCATGCAAGCTAAACGATGCAAATAAAACTATTGAAAAATAAATTCAAAGTAGATCCCGTATTATCGGATTTCGATGTTCCGAACCATCTCCGACTCCGAAACGAAGCCCGCCGAAACTAAATCCGGCATACGGCAATTTTTTCGATGCGTCATAAATGCATAAGGACGACCCGCGAGCGAAGAAAGAAAGGAAGACGGCAGAACGGCGAAACGTGGAAACAAGGTGGGGGCACGAGGCTGAGATCGCGAGCCGCATTACAAATTCCCGATCGGACTGCTTTTTCTGCCAGCCTGCTCCCGGTTCGGCCCCCTCCGTTCCACCCTCGTCCCCCTATCAGTCAAACGATCCGATCCGTCTTTATCCCCGGTAAGTTCGGGACAAGGGATGCCGAGCGGTTTCGGGCTCGTCCGAGCGGAAACGAGCTAGGACTACGACTAGGAAGGAAGGAAGCACGCGGGGAGGGAGCGTGGGTTAAGAGAGCATTGTGCGCGGCCACGGCATTGTATCGAGATCGGAACTCGGGATCGGGATCGGGGCCGAGGGGAGTGGCTGGCGGGATACGAAAAGTCCGAGTTCGAGGAAAAGCTTTCGAGAATCGGACGAGTGGCTCGTAAATCGCGGGAAAGGGAAAAAGAGAGAAGAGGAGGCGAGGCTGCTGCTCTCGAAATAAACGAGCTCGCTGCGCCTCGAACCCCTAGCTCGACCCCCTGCCGCGACGCCGAGTGCCATGGGTTTCCATTTCCAAGGGGGTCGGTGGACGCGCGCGAATCGCTTCCACGATCCTCGCTAAGTAAGGTACAATGGCCAAAATAATGACAGGTTCGTCCCATTTTTGTGACATAACAACGTACTTTACATAACGTATCTGATTTCTCCTGTTAGTGGACTGCGGATCTTTATGCAGAACAAAAGTGTCTAACTTGATTACAGGAAACGCAAGTCGGATGAAAATGTGTTTGTCCTTTCAATAATTTTTGTAACTTGTGTCATACATAACATAGTAATATTCTCAAATTGTTCTCATGTTTTTAAAATTTTGTTTTTGACCTGCTAATTTTTATTAAAAAATGCATAAAATCCGCAGGTGACTCGCTACAATGCATTTAGCAAAACACATAATTACTTAAATAGTGTAATCTTGATTAATGCGCTTGTTGTATCAATATTAGAAAAATTTGGAAATTTTCTGCGTAATAAATGTAGGTTATTAATTGCATTTATTATCATAAATGCAATTTGAAATTAATCGATTACGAAGTGAATTTAATATTTAGCTGGTTTTCATTTATTTCTCACGATTTCGAATGCTGTGGCGGTATGCAATGGAGCAAACTGACGAGTTGTGTCAAAATCAAAGATCTTTTGATAGAAATCAGATAAAGCGATGAATCTTTTTTACGTTAAAGCTGAAATATTGCAGAACGTGATGCCGCAGTGGTACGAACATTTTTTACCATTTGAAATTTATGTTCAACTTGAAATATTTCACAAAAATTGATTTATCCAGCACCACGTCCACTTAGGTTTTTTGAATGGCACGTTACACATCGTTTCCCGTAGATCTGGACACGCTGGTTTTGAAGAAGTCGATCGCAAAAATCGATCTACCATTTCGAGAAAGATCGCTTCAAGTGAAAACACTGACGAGAACCTACTAAGAAATAAACCTATGATTATTTCGGCCACAGTGTGTAGTCAAGGCGCGTGGCAGCTTTCCCGTCTGCAAAATCTGATCAAACCGAGTCACCTTTCCCCGAGATCCCTTCTGGAGACCAGCGAGCCGCGCGAGGCGACAGGGGCGGTTGGGGCGGTTAGGGTGGCTCGTAAACATGTTCATAAAAAAATCTCATCGCGACGGCGACGAACGCGAGCGAGAGGAACAGACGGGTGCCGGCAGCGAGCTCGTGGACTCGATGCCATGGTTCGTCCGCGAGGATTACGGCACTCGTTGTCCAACGAAGAGGGGGGACAGGGGGCCACGAGAAACTTGTATCGAGGGGGGAACGTTCCGGCAGGCTTAACTTTCCTCGTTTCGCGCGAGACAAAGAATCCCCCGTCGAGTTTAAGTTAAACTCGCTATCAACCGGGAGGAAAGTTTCCAGCAGCCCGGCTCTCCTGGTTAGAGGATGCTATGATGAGGGAGCGAGAGAGGGAGACAGAGGAGAGCCTCGAAACGTTTCGACGCAGAGAGGACGAAGCGGAGAGAGCCCGTGCAAAAACTCACCGTGAGACCGGTTCACGGGGAACGTCTCGCGATCCTCTAACTATCTGCTCATTCCATAAGTAATGTCGTTTATTGACGCTGGGCTCTCGCTGCGCGGAACGATGCTCGCGTTTATCTCTAATCGGCCGGCCGTTTTTCTTAATGGAATCCCCGATCGTTTGTCAGTTTAGGCGAGTCCTCCCGTTGTTTATGGGGTGCCGGTCAGCCGGCTGCGAAACCGTCCAATAAGTAATCTTCGAGAAATCATTTACCTGGAATTGTTCGGAATGCTAATTGCCGGAAATACCAACAAACAGGAATATGCATAGCTGTGAGATATACGGGATTCCCGTTACTGCAAAGACGTCCAATTTCTTGGCAATTTTGTGGGGAACGTTCGCGATCGGAACATTTTCTGACCACGAAGGTAATTGAGCAATCTTTCCAACGATCAATTATTTTCTTGGTCAAAATAATAGTACATTGCAACGAGCCGAGCGTTCGAAATCGTCTCCTCGTGCGGCTGCTCGTTTCGTATTCTTTTCTTGGAAAGTCAGATTTCGAAAGTTCGAATTTTGTTGAAATTTCAAACGGAATTCTGAAAATATTAACGACTAATCAACGAAGCGTTCGAAGAAAGAAACGGGGAGCGAATAAACGGATGAAGAGAAGACAGTTTTCGGTGCTTACATCGCGAAGCCACTGTTTTCACTGAAATAATAACATGCTGCTTCAAACCTGCTGAAACATCAAACACGCCCGCAGTGTTCCAAAAAATACAATTGCTGCGGCTTGCATCAAATATGCACATATTCCTCGAACGTTGCAAAACCATTGTTTGCATTTTCCAGCACATATTATGCAATCAAAACGGAGCATGTAGACTATTTAAATATTACATTTCAATTAACAGTGTTTAAAAAACGGAAATAAATATCGCGATATCGTCGAAGGGAATTTATCGCGGTAGAAGTGGATAGGTCGTCGAGTGGCTGGGTGTACAATGTACGAAAATGAGCAGAATCCTCGTCGCGGAGCTCGAGCTCGAATGCCCTCGGCGCGGCGAGTCGGTGGATCGCGAGGAGAGCTGCTACTTCGCCGTCGGATTCCTCAATTTCTTGGTCGGATATTTTTCTTTTGGCCATCTCTCGCCACGAGAGGACCAAGGATTATCGAGAAGGACCCGAGAGCACTTCTTTCGGGATGTAAAGGCCTGCGCTCGAGGCTACCAGTGCCACGGTCTTCGTCATTACATCGAGATACGCGCGAGGGTGGCCGCCGAGAGCGATAACGCGAGCTCCATTAAAACCGGACATTCTCGGGCTGCTTTCTTTTTCGCCGGCTCGACGACCCGGACCTCTATGGGAAAAGAGGTTCTGGAGAGTTTGGACAGAGTCTGGATCGAAGTCGACCACGATGGATGTCGAGATTCGAGCCCCTGGCTGGCACAAAAACTATTCAGCAATCTTTAATCCCATTGTATCGCAAGGAAGGACAAAATTTATTTTATGCAAAATAAAAATTATCTGCATCAATAGCAAGAAATAGGAGACAAGCACAAGTTTTTTTCTGTCTTTAATTATTTTAATAAGTTTGAATTAAAATATCATCGATTGTAAAAACCAGGAACTAAAATTAAAATCTTCTAATGATTTTAATATTTTAAAAATAGCATAACGTATACTATTATACGTATGTCATTAAATTCTTCTTATGTCTTCATAATTCAGCTACATAATTCTTCAGCTATAGACTCTTATCTTAAATGCATAAATTTCGCAGACCAGTTATAACCAGACGACGGGTTTTATGCATTTATAGCTGAACTGTAACCTATAGGTCAAATACAAAACCTTGCCAGCATTAGACAAAATGTAAGAAGTTTGTTACACTGTTTCCGATTTATTAAAATTATTAAAGGAGGGAAATACATTTTCATCTCATCTTGGATTCATCCGATTGATGTAGAACGTTTTTATTTTACATTACGATTCGCGATCTAGCTATCACATTGACCAAATTGCTCCTCTCCTTTTCTTTTGCAACACAGAAACGACCCTAATTCTCCTCAGCTCTCGAGCAAATGGGCCCAGTTACGAAATTATAAACAGTCGACGTTCGATAAAAATGTCTTTCTTCCTGTAAAAGGTAGTTCGCGGTGAAAAGGTCCGACAACTTCGACGTAAAATAAAAATATCTTATAGCAAAATAATAACTGTATAAATACACAACCATCTGCAGTGGACATTGCAGGGCACGTATCCAATGCTGGCTGTTCTCTACATTCATTCCCAACAGCTAACATCCAGAAGAAACTTATTTTTTCGTTACAGGAAATAGATTTAAAAAAAAGTTCGACAGCTCGGCAGCAGTTTAATTATTCCGTGACGAATTTGCATCGGTAATTAAATCACAAATGTTCCCGCAAGCACTCAATTGTCTGGATCGAAGCGCAAGTTCTCTGAAAAAATAAGCTAAAAACGTGTCAATTCCCGTCGACATCGCCTGAACCAGCATGCCGCGGCCGTGCAGACGTCGTAAAAGAAGAAATTCCAAATAATAGAAGCCGATCGAAGGAAAGTCGGTCGTCGGACGATGCGGCTATAAAAATTTCAAGCAACTGTTTCCGATAATCTAATAATTCCAGCAGGATGGCGGATGGCCCCAAGGGTGAGCTCCGACTTCGAAATTCAGGAAGCCGGGGGAGGGAAGGGTGAGGAAGCGAGTGCTTGTATTTCCGGTGGTCAGTTTACAGCAGCATCGATAAAGTCCATCGAATCCGTGGTCGACGAGTTCGGAAACCGGCAGTCGGCGTTCTTTCCACGTTCTCGACGGCCAGCCGCGGAAGACAGCCCCGTTCTAACCGTGTTAGCCTCTCCCCCTTGACCTCTCTAGGGTCGCCACCCCCGCCGTAAAAGTTTGCTACGCCGATGTAAACGACTTACAAGAGAGGCGGCGCGGCGGAACCCTGGATTGCGTTTAAGGCCGGCCGGGTCGGGCCGGGCCCCGGTAACGATGTTTACGAGACGAAACTTTCCTTCCGTGACGGAAATTGGATTATTCCGCAGCGCAGGCTTTTTATTCCGCTAATGAAACAACCTCCTGACCTAGCCCCATCCCTGTTCTCTCCCTCTTACGTTGCCATTGCCGCCATTATTAACCCTTCGACCGGCGGAATCCCGTTTCCCGCGACGACCAATTCCGGGCGCATACGCTTAATTTTATTTGAATTCCGCTTAATCGAATCCGGAACGAATACACGCGACTTTTCTCTGCCGCGTGGCCGGGATAATAATCAGAGTGCGGCTTCCGCGTCTCTCTGGGACACGCGGGTCTCCGTCACGCGGCTACTGAACTTTGGAAAGTTTTTCTTTAAGCGTCGCGTCGCGTCGCGTCGAGAGCTCCCGCGGAAATTAGATCTTGAGGGATGCTTTGAAACATGAGAGAGGAATCGTTGATTGCGATTTCATGATCGAATTCCTGTGTACTTAACAATTTTATAGGAGACAGAAGAGAATTTATCTCTATTATGGGTCTTTGTTTCAATACTTAAACATTGACGACTAAATTGCTGATGCACCTACGTTCACGCTAGAAGTCAGGGGATTGGTTTCTGATTGCCGATTATTATCAGTGATACGTTTGCTTTACAATTTCCACATCACCCTATGAATTAAAACTAAAAATAATACTCAAGGTTTAAACTTTGATTAATACTTTTTTAACGCTAAACCTATCGAGCCCTAAATATAACTAACTTATGGTGCTTTACAGCGACGAAAAAACTGTACGCATAACTCTACCATAATAGTCCACTGTAACCCGAAAGTCACGAAACTATATCATGTTCTCAAAAAGTAACAAAATGATTATTGAAATGCAAACAAACAAGTTGTTATTGATATACAAACTCAGCGCTATTATGTACATCTTTTTCTGTTTAGTAAACACCGACAGAGGCACGAATAGCCTTGCAGACAACTTGCAAGGCATTTACTTTGACATTTCAGGTTGATGGTGCTTCAATATTGTTATTGTTCATCTCAGAGACCTTACGTAGTTAAGACGTATACATTATCTCGTAAAAAAACTAAAATCATTTGGCAAAATGTCGATATATTAGCATGTAATCTGAAAGTTACGCAGGCCCATAGAGAGTTAAGAGGCGCAACGAATTGGATGAATGCACGCGAGTGTTTGCCGCGACGAAGCACAATAAAAGGTCTCGAGAGATCCAGTAAAGCCAGAACGAGGGTTACAAGCGGGAGAATAAATATCAAATGCGAAGATTGAGCAAGAAGAAGGACCGGTCGAAAATCACGAGATCGTGAGTAAGAAAGTGGACGGTTTAATTAATGTCCGGCAGTGGCACGGCTCGAATCAGCATCCAAGTTAGCCGCAAGGGATCGCAGGAGAGCCCGAATCCCCGGAGGATTACCGCAGACGTCTCCGCACGTTTTGCATCCGGTCTTCGGCGTCGTCCGCTTCTGCTCTTTACGACTACCTTTATCCCTCGGCCCTCGGTGCTCGGCGCTCTCCGTAAAGATGCTTGCCTGCTCGAGTATCAGGATTGTTCTCCGTGAAATCCTCCACGGATTTGCACTGCGAGAACCGTGATCGATCGAACCAGACAAAAATGCCTGGCAGAATCCGACACCTCGTGGTCGATCGATCCTCCGTTGGAACGTTGGAACATCGACGAGCGATGAGGTCCTTCGGGAATATCACGTCGGGGATCTTTATGCATTTATGTTCGGAGCCCGGAGACGCAAGATAGAGAGTGTGTCAACAAAATTCGCGGCGTTTTCGCTCTACTTTCACCTTTCGTCGGAGCAGATGCGACATCGGGGTTTGCTTTAATCATTCCTGCATTTAGAGTATGCAAAAATTCTGCGAGAATTCGACAAAAATTCTGCGACAAATTCGACGAAAATTCTGCGAAAAATCCGCGAGAATTTGCCGATGCGCTTTCAAGCTTAAAGTTGAAGTCCTTAAAAATTGAATAACAAAAAGAAATTTTCTGCTCGCAGAAAAGATCGGCGATCGCGGGGGAGCTAAAATAAAATTCTAGGATAAACATTGAGGTTCCTAACGAGACCGGTACACGAAATCCGAGCATCAGTAGCTGACAAACGAACTGCCAAGAAAAATCCCGCTCGCGGTGGATGAGTTTCTCACGATCCTGAGACGAAAGAAATCGGAACGAAGGGAAGAGAAGCAGAGAGGAAAGAAGAGCGACGGTGGCGGGCCCCGGTCGGTCCCAGCCGGTCCTTTTTCTCTGCTCCGGGGCCCAAGACATTCTTGGGCCGCGTTTTACCTGACTCTCGAAAGACGTGGAGGGCCGCGTTTTCGGGAGGACCCGGAGGGAGCTGGATCGCCGGCCAAAACGAACAGAACGAGCCGGAACAACGAACTGAGAAGGGGCCGGACAGAGGAGAGTACGTGAAAGAGGAGGAGGAAGAAGATCGAGGAAGAAGAGGGCTCGCGAGTGGAGGATAATAAGCGGCTCGCGAGCTATTCTCATTTCAGCTACGCGTGAGAGCTCTAGACACGTGTGAACAGCGCTCGCCGGGGCTTTCATCCTCGAGACTTTCTTCGGGGGAGTCGAAAGCCGAAAGCTCTGCCGATCTTGATCTCCGAGCGATGCGGCGCGGCGCGGAGCGACGGACCGGTCGTCGACGTTTCCTGGAAACGTTATTCGTGCGTCTCTCGGACGGCTGGAGCCAATTCCCCGATCCCCGAACCTCCGAGCGTTTCGAAACACGCAGCGCCGAAAAATCTCGAGCATACTGCTGCTAACGCCGATCTGATTCTCCTTCTGCATCAGCTTTATTCGACGAGGGAATATGTATTCCGCGGCATATCACACCACTAGGATTATTCTTGTCATCGAGTCATATAGAATTGCAATTATAAGTTGGCCAATAAGCCTTTTCCCATAGATGGCGATACAGAAAAACGCTAGACTTATTGACCAACCTAATAGAAAATTCCTTATGAGAAAACTAAGACAGCAATGTCACTAATGCTAGTCATTACGCATGCCTTCTAGCCGTTTAAAAATGTGCGAGTTAATATACAGTCAATGCATACGGGTCCATAGTTTAGTATTGGAGGAAGACTCAATACGGGAAGACTGGATCTTTTGGAAGCTAAGATTAATTTACAAAAAATAAAATGGAACAATTTTTGTAGGGGGAAAAGTGGAGTATCCCGCTCGCTCTGTCTGACTTATATTGGTAAATAAGAAGACCAATAGACTAATTGATGCGAAGAGAATCGGTCGTCTGCTCCACCTAATCACGTTTCTTGTTCAGAACGTAACTTAGCCAATAATAATTAAAAGCCTGAAATGAAAACGAGATAGAAGAGGCTAGGAGGAGACCACGGGGGAGTGGTTCCCCGTTTCCTGGAAATTGGTATTAGTAGGAAACAATCATTGCTGCCAATAAGGGAAACGCGTTTACCCTACTTCTGCGAGGGTGTTACTATGGGTGCTTGGTGGGAATCGGTCCTCCACTTTCCTCTATGCCACCTCTTGAGCAACAGACAGTAGATCTCGTTATATTCGGTACAACCGATGACCAAGTACTTTTTCTTTGCTATCTTTATTCCAAAACACGGAGGCGAATCGAGGCACATAATTGTTGCATAAATTCCCTCGTCGTCCATCGCTAGGCTATTAATTAGTCCGGCATCGCGCACGCCGCAGAACGTTCGCCGTGGACGCTGCGCGAAAAGCTGGAGGGTAATTCGGAGCATCAATGCAGCGGGCATAAGCAGGCTCTCGAGCAGAGTGCGGCACGCGAGAAGAACAAGTGGCATAAAGAAAAACGAACGCGGCATAACTTCGCTTTATGCAACATTGTGCCGCGCGAGTCGGCGGCGGTGATGCATTTTTAAAGGCCGGACGAAAGTTGCCGGAGACAGTGTGTGTACTTGGCCCGAGTCGCGGACAAGTTATTCCGCCTAATTGGACGTCGACATCGCAGCTTAATTCGCGGTATATTAACGCGATAATTAGCCGGCGAGGCAGGGTCAACGACCGCGGTTCTGCGTTCGCACACCGTCAAAACACAGGTATGTAGGTGGTGGCTCTCTCACGGCACAGCATGTTCCCGACGACTTTCGAATCGTTACTATTCGGTATATTCGTGGAAGGTACTTGACTTTCATGGGCGAGCGGATCGTCGACTGGCCCCGGAGCCCTCTGAGCCCGCGTCTTGCTGGATTTCCCGCAAGTTTTCTAAAGTTTTCCTCGCGTGGAAACCGCCGGCGCTCGCCCACCGCGAGAATCGCCGCGCCGGGGAAACGCGGTGGATAACCACGAAATAATCGCGCTGGTTTCGCGCAAACTTCGTCGGTAGACGCGAGAACCCGCTGCGGGATCCTTTGCGCTCCTAATTAAAGTTTACAGGAATCGTGCAATTCGTAATCGGCGCCGAATCGCTTGTCCCTCGGACCACTCGTTCGGAACGTTTTTCCAAAAGCAACCTCATGGTCGACGCATTTGTTCATGTGCCATCTCCGAACTTTTACTCTGCCCTGGAGGTCCTCGGAGCCGAGGAGTGTTGCGTGAGTATCCCCGCGCGCGAGCCGCATCACGAAATTATTTTAGCTTACGCATCGTGCGAAATGATTTACCACAGGATTGAGGAAGGCTCTTCGAAGGTGGCACGAGGCTTGGTTAATGAAGCATTTCGGAACAATAAGATGTAGAAGAAAGAAGTTGAAACAACGTGAACCTTTGCCAGAAGCATCTGGAACTTTCAGCTGTCGAAAAATTGTGAATGTCCTACCCGCAGAAAATTGATAGCCTAACAGTGAGAAGTGTGTTGTGAATTATAGCTCTATTAGTTTGTAATTGAGCGGCTCGCGAAGGCAAGCAGAGGGGAGGCTGATCCTGAGGATCTCGCGAATCGCGCGGCACAGATGGAGAATCCATCACCGCGTCAAGTTTAGCCGGCCGTAGGAGATTAATGAGAGCGCTGCGTGTCGAAAGGCGCCAGGATCAACAATCTATAGATCACCGAGGACGCTTTGAGCTGGCGCGGCGGAGTGCTTGATCCTTAGATTTTTCTTCGTTCTCCCGGGCGAGCCCCGTCCGCTTATCGGGCACAGTCGATAAATTGTTCCTGATGATGATCCACGAGGTTGAGAAACCGTTGACCCGTCGCGGCGCGTCGGTTGATATCATTAGAGGATCGCAGCGCTTCGAGAACTATTCGGATGGCCAAATCGGTTCCAGAGCCGATATACGCCGGCCAAAGGATCCATAGATACATGTTTGTGGCTGGATTAATGTCGGTCGGGGCTTAGCGGAGCTGTCTGACGCGATATCGCGGAGACAACAGGTGCTAATAATAGCCGGGGAAACGCGTTCACTTAACGGCCAAGCTTGTCACGGTTTACTTCGACCGGCTGATAATCAGCGGCTTAATTAAACGACTCTCGGTAATCGGGATTGGCTGCCACCGAACGCCGGAGGCACCAGTGGTCGCGTCCGCTCTGCGACTACGATTATCGGATCACCGACTATCAAACTCCAGAGGCTCTGTAGCTTTTCAAATATTCTAGTTCTCGGAGCCCTAGGTTGACAGTCCATCATCAGACCCTTGGACATACGAGAACCCTAGGTTCGTAGATCTTCGAGCTGTTCGATCCCTGGACTCTCAGTTCCCAATGTTCCCTACTTCCCAGTTTCTTGAACTCTCTCAGGTCCTTAGCTTGCAAATATCCTCATCTTTTTAGTTAGCTAATTCGTCTGTCAACAGCTTTCGAATCTGCAGATCCCCGGGTTAAATCAAATCGTGGTCTCTCGGTAATCTCGCGGCATCCGACCGCTTCATAAATCAACAACACGTAGTGCGAGCGCAGCTCCCGTCGTTGCGATAGAATTCGGAACGAATGTTTTTAATTAACGCCACGACTGCACTTCCCTTTGGCCATTGTTCCCGGAAGTTGCCGGGGTCGACTGGCAGTCACGGAATCGCGGTGAGGCGAGGCGAGAAGAGGCGAAGCAAGACGAGGCGTCAAGAGATTGAAGAATGCCGAGATGCCTCGGCTGCTCGAGAAGAGAGAACCTCCATCGATCTCGGTTCGCCATTCCTCGCCGGAAACCCTCCCCCGGCCGGCGTTGATGTGCTTGTAATTTTACGTTCACAGGTTCGCATGCGGAATTTTGGCTGCCTCCCGGAACTCGGAATCCCCGAATCCCCGAATCCGACTAAACGCCCGTTTCATCCGTCGTTTCCGAACTCCGCCGGGACTTGACGACGCGGGAAACGTGTCGGCGAAGTCGGTGCACCAGCGAGCCCATTGAAAAGGTTCGTTAATCACCGGCTTTCCAATCCGAGGGCCTTTCTCGAAGGATTCGCGGCAGACTGGAGAACGTCTGCCGGTTAGAAATCGACTGAAGGAGCAAGTTCTAGCTGCTGGCAGCAGAGCAAGACGAGCTTTCGGCTGCGGGACGAGCACTTTGGGGATAATTATCCAGCCGTTTAGGATCCGGCAACTTTTTCCGCGTGGCCTCGTTACGGGTGCTTTGGAACTACCATAACAATAACGGGCCGCTCGCTGATCTTCATTATCGTATTTACGGATTAGTGCTGGGGCCAAGAATCTCAGCCACGTACTCCACATGCTGAATACCTTGCGCAGCTTTTCTCGCTGATCCTCTATTATTGTTGTTACTATTATTATTATTATTATTATTATTATTATCACTATTATTATTATTAGTATTATTATTTCCTGCCAGTCCGAGCGCAACATGTAATGTGCATTCGATGTAACCGACACGAAGTCGAGCAATTATATAACGATTTTGCAACTCCGGATCAAAGTTGAGGATTTATGGGATGTGTCTAACACCCTAACAAACTACTCCAAGCTTACATACCGAACCCAAGAGCGAACGCCGCCAAAAACCATCGCGATCCTAAAGATTTGATAAACACCCCTGTTCCAGTTACACCCTACGGAATGCAGCATGACGTCCGCCGCGGCGTCGAAGCTGACCTTGAACACCGTCGCAAAAGTGTCCAGGGAACGCGGCTCGATTAAAGTCGCCGCGAGGGATCGTATAGAAAGTGCAAATCCCGTGAAACCTCGGAAAGGAAGAGTCAGTCGCGACGCGTACCGATCATGGCCGCCCCGAAGGACTATCAATTATCGGGAACGACGATCGTCTCGCGGTTGGATCGGCCAACACCTTGATTCGGCTTCTTTGAGCCGTTCCCGGAAGAGGCCGCGGTTCCTGGGACCGGACAATGCCTCGGGAATTTATCATTCCGAGGCCGGTACCGGCGCGACGAGTACGTGACGAGTGCATAATCGCGATCCCCTTTGTCCGAGCTCGATGCAGAAACGTCCGACGGGCGTTTCGGCGCATGTGAATGAACGTCGATCCACCTACGCCTTCGGGGGACATGTTTTTCTAGCGTGCCGGTGCGGCGCGGTGGCTGGTTCGTTGCCCTCGTTCGTCCAAGAACTTGTCGAGCGACACTCGAGCCCGGCTCTCTCATCATCTCCATTATACAGATTCGCCTATTTATCGCATGCCCGGCTTTCTTCTCGCGACAGCTATTATATAGGAGCTTATTAATTATTTCGCCACCCTGCTAATTATTTCGGCTGGTCTAGCATTCCGCGACGACGCCACTGACCCGAGTGTTTTCTGCTCTCACGACACATTATTGGTATACTTTCGAAATCTACGGTATTTTGAAATTCCTACGAAATTATTTGTGTAATACGTTATCTGTCGGTCACAGATCGAGGTTTACTTATCAATGAGGTTTGAAAAAATCCACTTTTGGAAAAATATTTAACATTTTTAACAGTAACGATACGATTTTGATCACGAGTGTATAACGAGGATGTTTAGAATGTTTAATTTTATAAGAAAATTGATAAAAGTACATTTTTAGAAAAGTATTAATACCGTACTCAACTGTAGTGTTTAGATGAAATATGATCGTGCATTGTCTTTGTGACTGAGAATCGTTTTTCGCACTTCTTGCATATTATTAATACTATACATATCTTAATGTGACATATTTTTGTTCTGTATTGTAAAAATAAGTGTTTGCCCGTATGTATAAATAAATTGAATTAAATTCAAGTAAATACAATTAAAATTAGATTATTATTAATAGTAAAAATATCACTTATCTATGCCATTTCTTAGCTTTTCCAACGTTATCCAGAATTTTGAGCTATTATATTTTTAACTCATCGAAATTGTCAATCAACGAAATAAGCGTTAATACAGCTCCTGATTTTAGATTTTGAAAAATACTCTGCAATTTGATACCGTCGTCGCATCGTGAACGCAGATAGCTTTAATTTAGTATAAACGTCCGTCGTTGAAATTCGTGGGGGAAGATGGCAGTTTAACGTGGATGAACAGGGGCAACAATCGAGTTCTTCGGATGAGACGCGCCTTAATCCGTGGAAAGGAATTCGCATAAACGTCGGAGACCACTTATTGCTCGGTAATGAATGTCTTCTGATAGCGCGAACCAGAATTTCGGGCAAAAGCGAATAATTGCGGCGCCCGTAGGAAAAGCGAGGGGCAGAGGGGTAAGGACGATTGAAAGCGCCAGCTGAAATCCGCGTTTCCCGGTGATTAATCGTCCGGACCATTTGCTGATCCTTTCGCGTAGCCGGGCCGGTGTTTATCGAATCGCGGAGGGTTTCGCGAGCGTGCGAGCGTGCGAACGAGCGACAGCGCAGAAACACGATCTCTCTCGACTCTCGGGCTCTCCCAAGTGAGCGAACTTCGATAACTCGGGGCTCTCTCGCGTACATGTAATCAGCCTTTCGAGAAGTTCTATCGTGCGTCTGCATACACATGTATGTGCGTGGCGAGAAGCACACGCAAACAGCAAACAACCTTTGCCAACCGAGCTCGAGTTTCCATGGAGCGCTTGATTCTGGCCATTCCTACTTTCGACTTAATAATCTTACCAAGCGAGAGAGTCAGAGAGACTCAGAGAGACTCAGAGAGACTCAGAGAGAGGGAGAGAGAGAGAGAGAGAGAGAGAATGTGAAAGAGAAGAGTGAGAGTGAGAGAGAGAGAGAGAGAGAGAGAGAGTAAATGTGTGTGTGAGGGAGAGAGAGAAAGAGAGAGGGGGGAGGGGGCTCAACCTAGTGCACTCGCCCGAAAGAATGAGAACTGATCGACCAAGTTTTTAATCGTGTTTCGACTCTTTCCGACAACCCAGTCAGCCGAGAACGCTCCTGGCGTACCGCTTACTTCGAAATTTTTAGCTCGGCTTATGGTTCGTTGGTTCGTGGGCTAGGTGTGAGTTCGACACTTTCTAAGTGTGGATCGTCGAACGTTATGCTAATCAACGTTTGCTAGGTCCGATTGTGGGCTTCCGCTCCGTTAGAAACGAAACGAGCAAGTTTTACAGCTCCTGATCATTCGACGTTTTCCTTTTTCTGCTGCCTTCTAGAAAAAATGATTATAAAACTCGTTCCAGAGGGTCAGTTGATGTGCTCGTTTAAAAGATCCTAGATCGTATACAGATTATGTTGAAGTTTTTGGGACACGTAGTCACATGGTCGTATTATTAGTAGCAAACAATCTAACTTTGACAATAAATAAATCGGAAAACCAGTTTAACGCGTTCAGCGTCGACAACCAGTCACTAAAATGTCGCGAAAATCAAAGCGGTTTAATTAATGAAACCAAAACTGAACAGTTAAAATTTATCATAGTAGATGACATCCTAGACAAATTCAGTTTGTTCGAATGTATTACAATGAAAACGTGTTAACAGTCGGAAGGTGGAGCCGAGTCACATTTGACCCAAGCTAAATTAGTGTACCTCAGATATTATGAAAAGCAAGTAAAAGGTGTTGAGTTGTCAGAAATGACCCAGCACCGCTGGTCAACTGTTAATCGAGCAGCGATGCGAAAGTTTCTTTTCTGTCGATCATGGTACGAAGGAGAAGTGTGATAAACAAGATATTTTACTAAAGAGATCCTAATCGGTGGATTCTATCGATGCTCCGATATTCGAACAATGTCCTAAACATAAAATCATTTCCAATAGCAAACAAACAATCTCCGAGGCTATAAAAATCAGGCTATCTATCTAGTTCAACGGCGATGTCTGGACTTGATTCCAGTCGTCCAGGGTTCGAAGAAAATGAAAAATATAGTAATTCCATTGGTGAGACCTTGGCAGACTGTCGGTAGCACGCGAATGACCCCACGTATTTAGGGCACGCGCAACGGGATCGGTTGATCCTGAAAGTTTGCCGAGGAAGGGGTGCCAGGGAGAGCGTCTTCCGTGACTGGATCGCGTGCGCCGACGATAATAAAAGCTTGCTACCTCTAGGTAACATAAATATATCGTTAGCCTAGATTGATAGAAGATGGGGGTCACGAGCATCGAGTTCCTTACGTCGCGCGACGCGTCGCCTCGCCTCGCCGCGCGTCGGGTCGACCGTTTAGCGGTGCGCGGATCGACACGAACCTGGAACTAGGTCCCGATTAGGGTTACGCGAGCAAACTTTCGTCAAAGGGAATGCCTGCTATAATTAGCAAATCATGCCTTCCGCTCGACAGTCGTATCTCCTGGCCCGGGCCACGAGCTAACTGATTACAGTCGAACGTGGGACGAGCTCCGAAATTAACGTTTCTTCGTACTGTTCCAAATTCTTGAAAAAAAGAAATCGGAAATAAATTCGCAGACCCTTTACGGGCTAAAAGACGGCTCAGATAGGGGTAGTAACTCACTTT
>CM052157.1:9489765-9559877 GCA_028455555.1 Augochlorella aurata | reverse complement strand
TATAGCTTGATGTGATTTCTTGCGTCAAGACGAGTCCAATAACCTATGACATCATGACCTCGACAATTAAAAAATTCGTTGCATCAGATTTCTATATTCATTAAATCTCAACCCATATTTTAACTTCAAAGTCATCCCGAGCTCATGAAAAATACAGGGTGTAAACCAGATGATACATTACGTTAAGTATAATAAAATCAAATTCCGAAACGAGTTTATAAAATCAAATAAATTCCGAAACGAATTCCGATGATGAAGTACATTTGGCAATTTCGCGTGGTGTCTGCAGTAATGATCTGTATTTCACGTGTATACGTGTACTTAATATACGCATCTAAAGATTCGCGTCATTTTTAATACACGTGCATTTTAGTACACGTGTACCCGTGTACTGCTAATATTCTTTATTTTACATAATTATTTCATGTAGAATAAAATACCTACATTTTTAAGTATTTACTTTTTAAGTGTGCAAATAGTTTGAGAAAGAATATAGTTTATTCATATGACTTTAAAAATATACACTTGTTGTAAAATACACGTTCAAAACCGTGGCCTCTGGTCTGCAGCGGTCGGTCGGAGAGGAGAACCAAGTGTTCCGGTGTGCACGGAGCTTGCCAGAGGAGCGGTTCGGTCCACGTTGCCCCTTGCAAATTGCTTGGGGCTTGTGCTTATCCATTCCGCGGCGCATCGAAAATTGCCGGCTGGCCTGGCCTTGCTTGCGGAAGCCTGCACGCGCCCGGCTCCCTGGCCATCGGAATCACGTATTCGATCCTCGTCCTCGATTTCGTTGCGCGGACGGCCATTTTTCAGACGCCGGGAGGTCGCAGGTCGCCGAGGAATCGATAACGGCCGGCATCGTTCGTTCGGACCGGAAACCGAGGCCCGGTTACAGCTCCTCGGTGGTACTGTTATTGTTAACAGTTTCCGTCGTTGCGGGAATCGTGCATGTCGCGTCGCGTCGCGTCGGTTCGGCGGAGATCCGCGTACTTTAACGGAGTTAGCCGACTCCGAGTCCCTTTGCGTTGCCACGCAAAACTCGGCCACCGTGTTATTCCGGTTCGCGGCGAATCTTCGGACCCTCTGCAAACATTCGAACTAAAGACGTTCCGCGGCGGGAACCAGTCCCATTTAAGCGGCGATTCGTCTCGACGCAGTCTTTCTCCTTCGAAAATTTGACTATTTGACTCGTCGCGAGCTTCCCGCAGTCTCCTGAGATTCTTCGGCAGCTTTCAAGCTGCTGCTAACAATCAGCTTGTCGCGTATCCCTATTTAGAACGTCAATGTTGCAGATAGCAATTTCAGCCTTTGAATCACAGTCTTCGTTTTCCTATTCGCTCACCGAGTTTTACATTTCGAGAAATTTTCTGATTTCGGTCGACGGTCTCAGCGTCAGTGGTTTTCCGAGAAGCAGATAAGCGATAAAATTTAAATATTTATGGAAAAAGTAGACGGACCCAAGTGTAACTGTGTGAGGTAAGCTTTAGACCGCAAGAAGGGGTTAAAAAGAAAGGGCGTTCGTGGATTCGAGCCGGTCGAATGGGATCCGCACTTCTCTCCCGAGGTGCTCTCTCTCCTCGGAGGTTCGGAGGACCGGAAGAATGCAGGTTTCCCCGCAAATCGGGACTATCTGGTCGCTCCGAACGATTTCCGCGAGCCGTGTAATGCTGACGGCCCTGATTAGATCTCGAAGCCGGGAGCAAGATGCCGAGCACGGAGCTGCCGAGGAATTTCTAAACTTCAGGTTCCATTGCCGCTACCCACCCTCCCTTTTTCCTAATTCGTAGGGCCTCCAGCTCCTCGACTAGCCGGACCTCGAATCCCAATTATTCGCCGGGCTTCGATTAAACCGCTGGAATTCGGCGGCCATCGAACGAGCGTGATTCAGCAACGAACATTATCCTCTAGAGCCGGGGACAAGACTGCAAGCTATATCAGCGCGTCCATTAAGAAACTCGGATTTCACTACATATTTAGAATTAAATATTATTTAATACAATAATTTTAGAAATATTTAGAGTTAATTTATTAGCTTGGTTTTAGCTAAACACGAGGAAGATCCAATTCGAAAATGACGAAAATTTTGAGATTCGGAGATTCTTACTTTACGAACCGGATTTAAATCAACGAGACAACGACAGCTTGAACTAACCCTAATTGTTTATGAACTGTGTTATAGTTGATTTCAAAGAAACTTCTTCGGCGTTGAGTACAGAAACTAGTCGATTGAATCGCGGGATGTGTGAAATACAGATCTCTGAGCAAAAATTGTTAAATTCGATGCTCCGTATTTTATGAACAAATTGGGAACCATGAAAACGATGACACGGACCACCCTTAATTTTGACTTCACTGCATAGTCGCGCGTTTTGAACAAATTGACCCACCTAGATCGCAGAGAATGATCAATTATCAAAGAACTAAAATTGTATCTGTACTTTCAACATCCGTACAATCGGCAGAGCGATGCCTCAAGCTCCAGCTGAATTTCCTTAAAACACAATATACTGCATCTCGATGAAAATCCTCGGCATCTGCATTATACATTCGTTTGCCGAAGCTCGTCACTGTGAACGTGACAGCCAGTTTCGTAGCAAGTAGCTTCGAAAGTCGCGAGCAACAAATATTCGAAATGCGAGGGACGATGAAAGAGACTCGATAAAAGCTGGATCGAGTGTCGAAGCAGAGCCCTACTCGATATACGAGGACAACTCTTTAATTATTATCGAAGCGAAGATGAAAGCCACGGACTCGGCCGCGTCTCCTCTATCAGTCCCACGAGCGGAACCAATTCCTTTGTGCGCGTCGTTGACGGCGCGCCCCGGCGCTACTGAATTTCTCGCCGACACGGCCGCATATTAATTCGAGTTCCCATTAATGGAGCTTTCTTTTTAAATCAAGTACCGGCCGGTAATTAAAGGGTGTCGCGCGGTAAGAGGATATTTTTCAAGTGACGCTCGCGCCCATCGCTTGGATCGTCTCGTATCGCGTAGAGTCGCGTTTGCGAAAATTAAAACGCCCCGCCATTGAGAAATTAAAAGCCGATGTTGCTCGTGATCTCGCGCCGGCGTCGGTACACAAGGATTTCTTTGAAACGCTAGTTACTTTATAACATGAAAGGACATAAAAGGCTGGAACACGAGAGAGAGAGAGAGAGAGAGAGAGAGAGAGAGAGAGAGAGAGAGAGAGAGATATTGGAGCTTTTAAAGATCCGATGCGGCAGAAATTTATTCTGCGAAGATTTGCCGGGAAGCTGCGCTGCGAAGCTATGCCGCCGAAGCTTTCCTACTAAGCTTTGCTGCTCCAGATATTTGATGCCTCCTCGCAGATTCAACGTCACAGAAATTCGCGTGCATATGCCGGTGCATAGATTCGCGTTCCGGCGAGAAGAAGTAAACCGGCTCCATCGCTTAATCCTTCTTTTCCCGTCGAATCCTCCTCGAAACAGGGTTTAGCGTCGTTCCCAACGGCGAACGCGCATCCGCCACAATTGCACTGCACTTCGAACGCGATATTAAGTTTCCCATTGTGCCGCTTAACTAATGGACTTTCAATTGCGGCGTTGTTTGACTTCGCGGCAAAATACAGAAATTTTGCTTGAAACCGTGCTCGCTCTCCTCGTCGAGGACCATTGTCGCGGTTAATAGCCGCTGCTCCGCGCCGCGCCGGTTTCTCCATCGTCGCCTCGAGCTGAATGTTCCCACCAGTTCATCGAGTTCACGGTTCCATTCGGCCACTCCCCGGCCCCTTTGTCACCGCAGTTTTCCTCGAGGAATCGAAAGGCGATGGCGAAAGAACCGCAGTTATTAAACCCAATTATCATATCCAATTGTTTAATCGAATTATCGGTTGTTTCGAATAAGGAAATATCGAAAGACAATTCGAACGGATTCGTATTCGAGGTTTGAACTGGGATCAAATGGCAAGGAAAACCGGTAGACGGAATTTTTTGGACTCGTTGCAAAGAGGAGACTTCAATCATGGCAGTTTGAGTAGTTGGAAAAATTTGTCAAGCTTTACGGAGGTGATCCAATTTCGTGAAGCGTCGGAAGCACTGACTTTGTACGCATAGTTTACTTACATAATGGTTCTATAGCGCTTAGATATAACGGAAAAAGGTAATTTGAGCCGTTCATTTTGAAAGTGGTCTAAGTCCATTTATTTTAAAATTCAGACATCAGAGGATTTTGCATTTCAATAAATTTAAAAACATTGCAAACTGATAATATGGTAGTATAACGTTTTTTACGTTTCTAAAGCTTATTATGTTCTACAGACTTTGCTGAAATAAAATTGTATATAATGTAAAAATGTAAATATTAAAATAGCTAGCTCATTTAATTCAGTGAAGCGAAAGATGCAAGACTGCTAATAATCCTTCAACTTTGATCACAACATCGACCAACTGGGATCATTTAATACTAGATTTACAGAACTCTGAAAGCAGTTGATTTCTATCAGTTTACGATAGTAAACATTCTGATTTTTAATCTAGTACTAAAGACAAATTACGACCGCATCATGATGCTAGAATAATTATTATGAACCAGGCAAAACAGGCTCGGGGTAAAATTCTAATTTTTTTCAGAAGTTCTCGCAAGATTTCCGTTTTCGAACCTGTTTGTCATCTTCCTGCTGTTTTTCCCTCGGAGCACAATGAGGGATCATAACCGGAGAGACTCATCTCGAGCGAATCTCTCGGACAGTCGCCGCTCGGTTTGGAGCTTGGGAAAGGAAGAGATCGATCGATTCTCGTCGGGGAAATCGATCGCGTCCGGCTCGTTCGACTCGTCGACGAGCCACGAGACGTGCTCGCGTCATTAGCGTCGATTCGCGTCCGCCGGTATGCACACCGCGACTATTTATAGAATTCGCGTTCGCATGCGTAACACGCATATCTCTTGATATGGCTTAGCCGACGCATCGCGGACGACCGGTTGCGCAGAAGCCAGTTCGCCTGGCGAGCAATAATTCGATGGAAAGTATCGGCGCCGAGCGAGAACGCGCGCCGATCGTCTCGAGGCACGGTATCCTGGTGAGCCGCAGATGATAATGCTTCATAGCCGAGAGCAATCTGCGATTTCATTCGAATGATTATGCCAGCCTATAGGCCGCTTACAGCGAAACAAATTCGACGCGACCGGTGCGGCTCGGCGGCGTGAAATTAATTAATAATCGCAATCGCGGCAATGATACTATTCCCGTTTTCATGAGATCCGAGAACAGCTCGCTCTCGTCGATTCGTACACCGTAGAGGCGTTGCAACGAAAGCGTCTCGAGGAGAGCGACAGATTTGGTTAAAAAAGAGGAGTCAACCGACCACAATTGTCGGCGAAATTACAGCGAAGTTAAGGCGAAAGCTGAAAACAATTTTCACCTCTGCCATGCTGGTTCGAGTAAAGAGCGGGTGATGCGCAGTGCGGGTACAGTTCCGAGTCGACTGGTGTAAGTCGGAGGAGTTGGGAGTGAAATTCCATCAGGAACCGCCGCGCCGCGTCGATGGTCCCCGACCGCAGACAATAGACACTGCACGATTCCCGAGAACCAAGACCCAATGTCAGTGCGTCAAAGCGTTGTTCGTCTTGCTCGATGAAGGAAATTCCCCGGAGAAGAGTATGGCGTCGAAATGGAGCCGACTGCGTGCGGCGAGCAATACCCGTTTCACACGAAAATACCTGCATCGGGGGTTTTGCATGTCACACGCATCCTCGTACGAAACGGCTCTAACGCTGCGAAACGGAGGAAGACGGGGAGGATGGAAATTTATTGCGTATATGTATGTATAAGGAAGAAAGTTGTTCGACCGGCAGTTGCCCGTGTCTCCTTCCACGGGACCGCACCTGCGTTCCTACATGCGTGTTCTCATGTAAACGATGTAAACGGTAACATCCAGGGTACACGGATGCGCTCTCTCTCTCTCTCTCTCTGTCTCGCCTCGGGCTCGGCTCTCGCACAGCTGAGCTCCTTTTGCTCGTGTCGGTCACCCGAGCCGGACAAATTACGCGCGTAGAAACAACGCGACGGAGACGCTGGAACGACGCTGTCCGCGCGATTCGCGAGGTCGTGACGCGCGGCGCTCTCTTGGGAAGGGCGTCGCGTTAGCGGAGACTAGAGGAACCCCGGCGAAAATGTTGGCCGAATGTAAATCGTGCGACGAGGTGCACGCGGTATGGAAATATCGCGGCCTCGAATTAACAGGCTCACGAAAATCTGCTCACCCTCGGTATCGTCCCCCCATGGGGCTCGTGCACGCCCCCGTTATCGAAGCCGCCATTCCAGCTTGCGGCAGACCGGTCGGAATTTCAATGGTCTCTGTGGAACCTTGGCGTTTAACCCTCGGATGGCAGTCGCCGGGTCCATCTAGACCCAGCGATACAAATATTCCAACGAAATTCTAACTTTGTGGCAGTCATATGTAATTATTAACCATTAATATTGAAGCTAATGAAACGATTAACCTTGGTCTCCACAAACAGGTTTTAATAATATAGAAATGAAAGTTGATCGTAATGATTTGAATGAATCTAGCCGTACATGCTCAAAAATTCTTTAATTCTTGCGAGAGAATTTTATTCTGTTTGATTTTGTCCTTTATTTTAAACTTTTATTCTTCGTTTTGGATCTGGACTTTTTACGTGAAACGTTTCGTCGCGAAACAAGCAATCCGTACGGTATGAGAAGACAGTTGTTGCAAGATCTTCTTCCTCGCTGCTTTGACTTCGTTCGGATTGCATATGGAACACTTGTTCTGCGTCGACAGAGATTCTGATGGCTCCTTTATTGGAGAAACGATAAATCTCTGCTGGAATCTTGCTCTGAAACCATTAGTAATGTGCACCGCGATGAATGCAAGTAACTTTCTTTGAAATATCATACTTGAAATCGAGAAGATCAATGTTGTCCTAAAGGCTAGAGTGTCTTTCGCGCGATGCATCACTGTCGCACGCCTCTTGACCGTCGCCCACACCGGTGTCTAGCGGATTGCAATACTTCAGGCAGATTTTAAATCATCAATATCTTACAAACAAACGGACTGTGGCAATTTTATAGCGTCTATGGAATTCTATATTGTTTAAGGGAGGGGGAGGGGCATTCAGCTGAAAATTAAACACTAGTAATTTTCCAAATAAAATTTTGAAAAAATAGATTTCTATAGTATTTTTTACACAGCATCGAATTATGTAAGAAGTAATTTTCTTATCTTCATTTTTGAGTAATGAAAAGAAATTTTTTGTGAAAAAATTATCAGATTGCAAAATCTACACACAATTTTCTTCAACATTACGTACACGAATTAAAGTAAAAATTTCAAGTTGAAAATTTCATTTTTGTCCGAGTTATTTTGATTTTAACATAAATAAAGCTGTATATGTTGACACATAATGTGTGTTAAATATGGAAATATTTTGTCGCATCTACTGACTTTGACCTATACAATGTAGACATAAGTATATAATTTCTTGTAATTTGTGAGAGATCTTTCAGTGTAATTTAGAAACTTAATAAAACTTGGGTAGACCGAAGAAACATAATGAAATAAATCGTGACGAAGGAAACAATAGCAATATTGTCGGGAGAAACAATATACTGCAGCGGATAGTTAAAAATAACTGGAATAATTGTTCTTTTAACAATGGCAAGAATTAACTTATTTCACATTTCGTGCGATCTGTCAAAATCAGCTGGAATATAGAAGTTGATTACATCGTTTTCCACAGAAACATTCATGTAATATCAATAATTGTTAAACCAAAGGTATGGAACGGGTCATTAGACCTGCACTGTAGGTTCGGTGTTAAGTTTAAAAATCAACTCCCGAGATGTACTGCATTTAGCACAATACAAAGTTGGAGCTATCGACAATACTTGAGCGGATTCGTGAAAAACGCCAGCACGAAATCGCAGAAAAATTAGTGAAAGTATGAATCGGAAGCGACGAAAGTGGTGTTCACGGTAAAAATATAAGAGGCTCGTGGAAAGTTTAAGTAGCCTGGCACTCGAGTCACTTTGAGCTTCGAATTAAGAAAGACGGAAGACCGAAAGCACTCCGAGGTGGACGAATGACCTGCGCCGTCGCCTTTTGATCGCTTGATTCCGCAAGCGTGCGGCAAAGTTGCCCGGCTCTCCTCGAGGAATTTTTCTCGCGGGCGATCCTTGGCTAAATGGATAATGGAGGACTCCGTCGACGGGGCAATTTCTTCCGAGAAGAAGATTCTCGAGGATAGATATCGATTCGACGAATTTCGAGCAAAGACCGTGAAGAGGATCTCCCATTCTCTCTCTCTCTCTCTCTCTCTCTCTCTCTCTGCCACTCTCGCGCTCCGTGACGCACCCGTCAAGCGTTTCGCCTCCAATAACGGTAAACGTCGAGGGGATCATGACTCGTCTCGTCTCCGTGCGTATGCGCGTTTGCGCGCAAACAAGGAAGTGTATCGGTAGAAAAATAAACGCGGCAGTCAAATATTTGCGGCGATGGGATATGCTATGGTCTTGTATGCCGCGGGACTCCCATCATATCGCGGTCCTAACCAAACACGTCCGACAATTTACCTTTCCCGGCCGACGACGCCGGTCTTTCCAAAAATCGGCGCCGGACTTTCCGCGCTTCTCCCGGAATCGCGACGGAACGAGCATCGCGATGCCTTTAGGCCGAAGAAGATGGTCTTTCGTTGGAAGCGCAGCGTCGAGAAAATTCGCGAGAAAGAGGAACGTCGAGGAATGTCGGGGAACTTCTCGGCGGATACGAGCGAATTTTCGCGTAATTTCAATTCAACAGCGAAGAATTCGTGTACGAATTGTTTGAGGAACGAGAACGCAGGTATCCCAGGGCGAACCGCACGTGCTTCCGCAACGACGTGCGTTCGAAGCGCATCGCCGATGAAAGCGCGTCCCTGGTTCGCGGTTTCTCGCAATTCCGCGTCTCCCTCGTTCTCCTCGGCACGGTCGAACGCGGTCCACGGCCGCGACTCGCCTACTCGTTTATCTTGCCGCGTATTCCAGCCTCGAGTATTATTATACGTCATCGTCTTGCCATCCAAGACTTTCTCACGGTTCCTACGGTGCCGCTGAATTTCTGAAAAGCGCTCGACAAAACCGCGAGCCTCGCTTCGCCGAGCTTCCGAGGACTCCCCCCCTCCCCCCCCCCCCCCGTCCGCCGCTTTCCAACGTTTTTCGAAACGATTTACTGTTTTCGCAAACGATCGTGATTTATAGACAATTCCACGTGCAAGACGTGCTTTATCGCATCATCGGTTTCCTCGCAACTTTACCGCGCATACTCGAATAACGTTTAACTCGCGTTTTGACACCGGATCGACCACTTTTCCAAACAACTCCAGAGTTCGTGTTTAAAATGCAAGACGAATGGGGAACGATAGAAAAAATCTTGAAATCGTGCAACTTGCGCACTGTAGCCACGTTGAAGCTCCTGTTTGTTGCGATTATCGGTGATTTACGGTGTCAGGGAAAAATAAATTTTTGAAATAGTAAATAGACCATAAATATTTTCACCTTCTCGTGTGATATGGATATTACGTATTTAAATATATTCGAAATATACATTGGGGAGTAAAACTGAGTCAACACTTTTGGTATAACTTTGGTATAACTAACACAAACGAGGTAACTTTTTAAAAACTGGCCTAAATGACTTGAATCTTCCTATAAATGATACTAGATCGCTGTACAATGATTTTACTATTACTTGGAATTTAAAAAATGTAAAAAACTGTCGTTTTTATTTGAGCCTATAATGAAAATTTCATCAAAATCGGTTGACTTTGATATGCGCTGTAAACAATTAATCGCGAAAATCACAGTTTTTCACTAATTCCAACCAGAAACAGGTAATTTTTACACGTTTCAGTGGCTGTAGCTTGATTATGCGTCAACGGATTTCAATGAAATTTTCAACGTGCATATAAATTACCGAGAAATATCAAACGTAGTTCTTGAATTTTCATTATAGGCTCAGCTAAAAAAGAGAACAGACGACAGTTTTTTAATATTCTTTATATTCCAAGTAATAGCAAAATTTAGTCATTGTGCAGTGAACTAGTCCCTCTAACATTTACAGACAAATTCAGGTCATTTCGACCAGTTTTGAAAGAGTTCTCCATTCCAAAAGTGTTGACACCAACATCTGTTATTTGAGAAAAGTGCTATCTATCAAATTCTGTATTGCATGAGAAGATCGAAATATTTATAATCTATTTATTACTTAAAAAATCGATTTTTCCCCAGCACCAACGATTCGAGCCAATACACTTAAAAGCTAAATAAAAATCGAGCGAAGTAATAGCGGAAGCTTGACGTTCCAAAAACTTCGAAAACAAGCTGAATATCGCCTGAAAAATATAACGGCAGCCTGGGAATCGTATGCTACGTGCTTTACAGTCGCATCGCCGGTCTGGAATGACGCGACCACAGACTGCATATATCGTCTACACGGTCGGATCTGACAAAAATTGAGCATGTAAACAGTAGAAGAGCAAACTGTATAAAATCGAACGTCCAGGAAGGGAAAGACTGGAAAAAATAAAAGAAGCTTCGGAGTGATATCCTCTGTTCTTTATAGTCGCGTTGGCGAGACCTGCACGATGAAACCATAGACTACAGGCTCCGACATGCCCATGGGGTTAGGAAAAATCGAGCGTAGGAACAATAGAAAATCAAAGCGCCGGAAAATCGTAGATCCGAGCAGTAAAAAGTGAAAGGAGCCTAGGAGTCGCGACCTCTGCTCGCTATAGCGAATCGCATCTGCGGTCCCGGTGCGATACCACTGTGCCCAGGGAGCCCTGGCGATGGTGGCCGCTGGCTGGTGACTCGTGCAAAAGGAACGGAGGAAGGAAAGCCGAGCGTCCCGTGGTCTCGAGACCGCTCTTCTCCTCTCAAGGCTGAGTTGCAACCTGTCGGAGCGCAAAAACAACGAGTCGCTGTACGAGCGGAGCGGCGCAACGGCTGGAAAAACCGGCGATTACGCGCGGAAATGATGCTAGTCGATAGAAATTTGTGTAACGTAATAAGGCCGAGACGACGGGACACGCAACCGGTAAATATAGTCGGAGGCGGGGAGAGACAGTTCGACGCGCGCAGGTAAAAATACGAGAGCCTCGGCGGCCTCGCCGTTACGAAACGGGAATGCCTGAATATAATTAATAGAGGAGGCGATGCATCGATGCATCGGTACACGGGTCTCGTGGTGACGAGCGCAAAATTCGTCGCGACACGTAATTCTTCCCTTCGAACTCGCACCGGGCTCGGCCGACCGTCCGCTCGATAACGACGAAATGCGTCAATAGTCGAACGATTACGTTGTTCCAAGAAACGAGCCGCGGCTGCTCGAAACGAGGAAAGTCTAAAGTTGAATGTTGAAAGAGCCGCTGCTGCCGTTTTTACTCCACGCCTCGCTAGCGTTACCTCGAACAACATAATAATACCGCTAATTACAGTATTACTGGAAGCCACGATAGCGTAATAGCCATTTCTGATGCAATCTTTGTTTCCATCAAAACCCGAAGCTCTCGAATCTCTGCCAAGCGTTCTAATATCGAGTTCTATGCACCGACTATTATTCCGAGTGACCGTTCCGAAACGTTCACGCAGGAATGCGAAAAATCAGCGAGTCGACCGATGCTACCGCAGCCGTTCTCCGGTTATCTCGGTGTTCGCCTAACGCGGCGACGCACAGTGCTCTCCAATTCAAAAACAAAGCATTGATTTTTCAGACATTACCGACGATCTGGCAACAAAATGTTTCCAACATTGGTTAACATTCGCATTTCTATAAATTAGAATATCAAAACTTGCAAAAAACGTTCTTTTTTCATAATAAAATGCTGGCTACCTAGATTTTTGAAATATTTTTAACTCGATTGCCTTCTAGCCAGTTTCGAGACGAATTCTACGATTTACTATACTATAATCTTGAACGTTGAAACAATGCTAAGGATCATTTTGGCCAGGGGTCGCTGCCCGTCAGACCGTTGTGCAACGAGCAAGGAATCGTCGAACGCGCAAATGATCCGAAAATCGAGTAATCCGATGGTTGTTCACGGTGCAGTAACTCGATTCGCCGGGAATGAAACTCGAAGCTGCAGGCTACGCTCCTCGCCCACGCGTTCCAGGAAAGGAACACGTAACTTTTCACGCGCTTTTCCCTGCGAACTGTAAACGAAGACGCGACGCCGCGGTTAGGCAAGGTGAACGGAAATAATTCCGCGAATGCTTCTGGTTCCTAGTAATTTCCATCGAGCGAGTAATGGGCACGCGGGGTCAGGAGGAAGGCCGCATTCCACGTAAAAACGTAGAAATTAACGCAAGAACGGTCGCGGGGTGCGGGAGGTGACACGAGGCGGGTACGGTTTCGCAAGGACTTGAATTTTTCAGCGGCTGCCGGCTGGCAAGAAACGTTCAACGTTCCGCAAGAAACCCGAGCCGTTCCGGGCTCTGAAAAGGACCAGCTCGCGCCGTAGAGTAGACGCGACGCGACGCTACGTTTCGCAAACCGTGTCGCCATTGTCCGCGAGCACCGGTTTCCAGTCGCGGCGCTCGCCATCGAATCCCTGCAAAAGCTGTTTCCCCGGCGAACAAGGAGGAAACCGTTTCTTTCTCGCGGCCAGGAAAGCTTTTCCCGCCGGGCTTTCTCGAAATAAAGACCACCTCGCCTCGACGACGTCGCTCCGCGGGCCAAAGTGCCACTTCTGCCTTCGGAAATTACAATATTTGGACGACGGAGGATAATTTCGCGGAGGTTTCTTTGATCGTGCTCGTGGTTGCCATTTGCGGAGTTATTTTAACGGCTCTGGTAATCTGTGTTCGCTGGCATCGTTCGGGGATTTTCGGATGCGGTAGAAAATCGTTCAACTTCACGGGACAACTGGTCTAAGAGACATAGATGTCTTGATGCATAGGATAGATGTCCCAATTTTCGTTCCCCCGGAGGAAAAGGAAAGGAAAGTGTTATGTATAAATTGATGACCTGTATTTTTTATTATGTTTACCTACCAACATGTTAGATTTAGGGAGAGGTGTCAATTTATGTATAAAACTTTTATTTTCCTATACATTCTTAATCCAGGGGCATGATAATTGGGACATTTGCCCTAGTTGGAGGCTTTGTATTTTGTAAGCAAAAAGTTAGCGAAACGATGACTTCAACTAGCTCTAATCGTGCCGGAACTACATTATACTTAATTCCGATCAAAATTCTCCTACATTAATTATGCCAACCTATCGATGCTAATACAGGTTTGCACAAGATAAATGCAAATAGTAGAATTAAAAGTTCTCTATTTTATGGACGAGATCAAAAACGATAAAACCATGACTTAGAGTTCCCCCAATTTGTCCTGCACTACATCGGAGAGTGAATCTCGAAGGAAATTGTCTATCGGGAACCGCAGAAGAAGCAATCGATACAACACGGAGTCGTCGCAGGAAAGATCCAACGAAAATGAAAGGCGAAGAAATCGATTTTGCGGGTACTGGGAAGGAAGTTTCAGCGTCACTGCATTACCAGCCGCATTTGTATCGATGACGATCCGGTCCCGCGAGCAAACGCGGTCCGCCGCGGGTCGACGTGCATCGTACTTTTCCTAAAATTGAATCGCATTGCCAGCGCGTTCACGTGCTGCACGCGTATCGCGTAACACGGGCACGAACGGAAGTAAAATTCACCGTCGAGTTCGCGGTCTCTCGCGCGGAAACGTCGAGACGTCGAGAGGAGTAAAGTCGGCGAAGGGAAACGGGGCCGCGGCCGTGAGATCGAAAAACTTTTTCCTCTGGTACACGAGAGAGAGAGAGGAAGAGGAAGAGTAAGAGAGAAAGAGAGGGAGAGAGAAATTTAGGCCTTCCACAAGGGAAGCTATCGGGGGAATAACCACTGACGCGTACCATCGCCGACGATGGAATATTTTCCGCGTGAACTCGCCGCGATCGGCCGTCACGGAAGAAAAGCCCTGGCCCCGACGCGATTTTACGCGCGCCGGTCCATCGTCCCGGCAAGCTCCAAACCGGCCCGACCCGCCGACTTGTAATCTCCCGTTTCATAGGAAAATATTTGGCGCTCGCGAAATTTTGATCCCGTCTGCGTCCGTATTTAGTTACACTTTTATGAATGCACACGGCGCACGAACGTCCTACGCTGAATGGAGCTCCGTGTTTGCTCGAACAATAGAACCCCTAATGAATGCACGGCATTAGCATATCGCGAACGCGGACAAGTAGAATTTCGAAAATCTGTTGAAATACTTCTTTCCGGCAAACATCGAACCGCTGGCGTTGCCACGACTGGCAAATATTTGATGCGAGAGATCGCTACTAAGGAAGCTATCGTTTTACCTTTTCGTACGAAATTTCCAACAGCACCATTTTCATTCCGAATCGTTTGACCGATTCGTCGAAGATCCTGTCGAAGATTCGGTCTTTACATCGGCTGTTTAGCAGTCGTACGGTACAGGCGTGCCTTACTTCTTTAGAATAACGTTATGATTAAATTGAAAAGTATTCCAGAGTGTTTCATTCAAAAGCCCAATTTCCAATGAATTCCCTACTTCAGCTAATCGAGGCATGGTACCCGACTATTCCAGGAACCATAATCAAAGGATAGAAGGAGGCTACCATTCAAAGCCCGATACAAAGGACAGAGTCCCAGAAACCGGCGTTCTCTAAAAAATATGTTCCTCGAACGCCAACTAGATCCTCGGCAGACCAATCCTCGAGAGAACCCTCGATCCTTATCCGACGCGAAATTATGGCTCCGTTTCCTCGGCTTGTCATTATCTGAAGGTTCTCTACGAGAGAACCTAGACGGCCTGACACGCGTGTGTCCAAAGCCCTACGAGTCGTCATCGCGACTTCGACTTACTTCGACGACAACGACAACGGCAACGACACGCGATCACGACTTCTATTCACGGGTACTCGAGGAACGCGAAACCCGGCAAATTGCTGGCCTCCGCGGAATTCTTTCTCACTGCTCGGCCAGCTTTCCACGGAAGTATCAACAATTCATAGGCAGAGTCACGGTAATAACGCTCGTGGAATGGCACCTGAATGCGACCGAAACTGGTACCTCCGAGCTACGAATTTTAATTATTTCCCGCTGCTCTTCCTGCTACGTACGGAAACAATGCAGCAGTCTCTATTTAAAAATTTCGCGTACCAAATCTCTATTGCGTCCGCAATAATTTTGCTTGATTTGCAAATCTAATGTGCCAGATCTTTTGCAGCATGTTTGCAATAATCTCCGGACTTTCGTAATTTCTGCAAGATTTCGAGACTTCGGTTAGCGGGCAATTCGTATCTAAAGCGACTAAATAAACAAGCAAACGCTTCGACGTTGAACACCGGTCACTCTTAACACATTTACAGCTATCTAAACAATCGATCAGCTATATTCGCTGCTGGTCTTCCACCTCAAGAAATAGAAAATAAGTTGTGGAGAATTGTGAAACGATCACGAATAAATAGAAATAAATGTCACTTGAGAAAATAGAGGTTGAAATGGAGGTGTTCGACATTGATTGCGAGAGACACGAATCGAACAGAGGTTGCAATCAACAGAAAGCGAATAAGAATATAGCAGGAAAAGAGAAACTAGAAAATTTCCCGCATCAAACACGACCGCTTGATTTTCAAGACGCGTGCATGGAATAGGAAGTTGCGTGTATCGGCGGATCCGATTAGCAGGATTTTCCTGGTAAGGCCGAAAGGAAAAGGCGACTCATCCTCGCGAGTCGCGAGAGCACACGCTCGACGGTGACGGCGACGACGACACGGTCGCGTGCCGGAAACCATACGACTGAGAGAGGGGCGTGATCGTCGCCGACAACTGGGAAACGACTTTCCACAAAACGATTATCGGCTTCCGGTACGTCGAAACCGTGTCCCCGACCGATCTCCTTGGTCGCGTTCCGCACGCCAGCATCATTATCCCTAACGACGTCGCGAGCGAGCGAGCGAACGTCGTTCTCGAACGGGAACAGAACGACCCGTACACGTTCGGGTAAGCGTTCCCCGTGCCATGGTGACGAGGATCTTTTCCGTGGTGCTTCCGGTTCCGCGCAGGTGTGCGGCGTCGTTGTCGTCCTCGTTACCGGGGATTCGTCGGGTTCAATTACCATGTAACGGTTCTCCAGCAGCAGCGCGGTCGAATAATTAAACGGACTCCGGCAACGGATCGAAAACTCCATTTCCGAAAATATTTTACGGCGCGCATTCAAATGCACGCTTTCAGCTAGGCTCTCGAGGAATTTCGCAAAGAGGTTAGTAGAAATGAACCCTTGAAAGTTCGAATTCATCGATCGTTAAATTTCCTAACAAGAAACTGCCGAACTATGGATCGCTTTGAAACGTATCGTAAAAAGCGAGCATTCCAACATGACCAAGTACTGTTCCTGTCTCAAGAACGAATGTGTTGTTTCCGTTAAAAATAATTATGTCGCTGGTCCAATAGCGCGAGAATAGGCTCTAAAAATGTCAAATGTATCGCCCGCGTAGTTCCCTCAGAAAAAAATTGTCTAACGAGCGTCCTCGCTCTTTGCAGAAACCCGACTGCCGAAAATGCTTTGCGAGCACGTTCTTCGAACCGATCCAACGGAATCGTGCCTCAAAAGCGAAGGAGAAGCCGTTCGACCAATTTCCCGTCGAACAATCGTCCGCCAGCAGCTGCGAGCGTTTCGAGTCATCCTTGCAGAAACGCGGTTCGCAATGGCTGCAGCCGGATGTTGTACCGTCGGCGCCATTTCGCGCTCGTGCGCGAGCGTGTGCAGTTGTGCATCGTTCGGTGCCGAAAGAGCGTGTTCACGCGTCAACGATTCCGCTCGAATTTCACTCTTTGTTCGCCTCGCTCGCCCGCTCGATCGCTTCCGGCAAGCTTGTTCCCCGGGCAAAGGAGGAAGAGCCCGAGGATCTTCCGGTTCCCCGGGACGGTGATCGCGAGGCGCAGAAGTTTCGCGGGTCGCGATCCTGGAAAACGACTCGAGAGAGAAGGTTCGCAGTTTTGCCTGTTCGTGCCGTTTAACAGGGTCCCCGCTGCTCATAGCCGTGTCATTGTCGCGAGCACGGCCGGCAATTCCCCGCCACCGTATAAATAGCCGATGACAATGACAAGTACGGAGAAGAAACTTCGTTCCTCCCGCTGCCTTTCACTCTCGGAGAATGCCTAGCGAGCGTGAACGCCGGGGATCGATCGCTGCTGCGCGGTGCCTTGGACGTTTTCTCGTACAATAATGCAAAATTTCACAGCTATTTTTATCACATTTTCATCGCGCCGAGTTCGCAGACTTTACATTAATTTTTCTTCAATTTTATTCATAGGGTCCATAGTTTTCTATGCTATACACTCCTCTCCAAAAGTATTGGGACAGAAAATTAAATAAATTTATGAAATCATTGGAAAATTGTTACAATTTCTTCAATTTAGTTAATTGTATAAAATTATAACGAGTACATATATATGCTTATATTATAATAAAAATAACGTCAATTTTATAAAAGGAAAATAAATCTTTTCGCCGATATATTAACCACCGCGTTTCAAAATTACTTCTTGGACTAGTTTCAACATTCGTTTTATGATTTTGTCTATTATTTCTTATATTCTACATATTTCGAAAACATATTGTACGAAATGAACTCAGCATATATGTTTTCACTGAACAAAATATGTACTTTAACTTGATATGTATTTTCGACGATGCCACGAAACTTAATACCAAACATAAAACATTGCCTGAACTGAATGAGACACTACAATTTATGCTAACTCAGCTGGAGTCATAATACTTTCGAGGGTGTATTTACTTGGCCGGTTCATGAGAAACGTGCACATCGACGCGAAATGTACAATAGAAGACCAGGGTTACGTACTGTGCCATGATTCATGGCTTATCCTGCTTATGGGAGAACGAACGGAACAAATACGTACAAATTAACTGCAACGCGGTAATAACCTAATGGACTAATTATATCCATGTAAAAAACAGCGGAAAGAAATAAATATGATTGCCATAATCGCGTACTACGTTCCCGTATTTCGTAACACAATGAGCACAACTCCTATCATTTCTGTTCTATTTGTCCGTGTAGGACTGCCGGTTATTTACCGCGGGTTTGCTCGGCAGTCACCACTCGTGTCGACCAGGGATTACTATGGGAGCACTCCTCCCACGTGGGGCATACTATTACCACTATCGCGGCGCAACCATCGCAATAACGCGCGCGGGCCAAGAGAAAATCGTCGTTTAATTTATGGCATCCGCGTGCGCGCCCTTTGTCGTGTTCCGCGGATGAATTCGACCGTCTAATAAAAAGCCCTCTCTCTCGTCGCCAGTGTTCGCGCATCGGTGATTCCGCCCTTTGTTCCAGAGACTCGAACCCTGAACTCCGGTCGGCCCCGCGCTGTTTTCCAGGAATCGTCATCAACGCGGGCCGATGCGACGCCACAGGAAGACCACGGATGGGGGAAAATCGTTTACCGCGAAAAGCCAACGCAACGCAACGGCGGAAAAATAATGGGCGGAATTACGTGGAAAGTCATCGACAGTAATCAACGGCCCCTGAAACTGCGGATGTGAACGATTTGTCCGCGAAACGAAGTCTAGTAATGACCGGATCGGGTTCCGACCGGCAAAAACTCTGGAAATCAGAGAAATCGGTCGTCCGGCGGACACACGCCACACTTTCCTTTTCTTGCGGCCGAAGGAATCAAAAATGCGACACGCGAGCTCCGATCGAAGCGCACTTCTACGGTCTTTCGTCGAGAACTGCATCGTTCGCGCATATCGTTTTAATAATTATTTTCCTCAAAGGTGGGGTCGTTAATGGAAAATTGAAACCGTAGACGCGCGGAACGCTATTATAAAGCTTTAACATTCTAATGACAACCGTGGGGTCATACTGTAATTCGAAAGAATTCTTACGGTACTAAATTTGTACGTACTTAATGAACTGATGTTGAAATTTTAAACGCCGCGTTTCACGCGCAGAGAAGGAACAGAAATCGTAATGAATAGAAATATTCCAGGTCGGAAGAAATGCCAGCGTTTTGCGGTTGTAATTCATTCGAGCGCGAGAGGTTAATAGCGTTAAAGAAACGGAAGATGACTGGTTTGAGCAGGATTTACCAGACTGCAGATGTTGTATTTCAGAATAAAAAGGAACGGTTTTCTTTAGAAATGCTGATTTCGAGGTACACTTCGGAACAAAGAGAATTACGACGCCGATATACAACGGCGTAAATGAAACTGAGAATTATTTCCTTCGGCGGGAGATTTTATACGTTGGAAATTAGACGGTAGGAAAGGAAAATTAATTAAGACGGAGCTGACACGAGCGAAGAGGGGAAGAAACGAATGTACCGCGCTAGACGGTGCTTCAGCTACTAAACTACAGCCGTTATTAAAACCGAGCCCCAGGGAGCGATCAAATGTTGGCGGCTCTAATTAGATTAACGCGCGAGATGATGAATTCTTTTCATTGATACAGTCGACCAAAAAATCGGGGATAACGAGGCAGGATCCCTACAGAACACCTGCTCCTCCCCGTTAAACAGAACCGACCCAGCCCGCATCGCCCCGAGTAGGTTTCTGTGATCCCAGGATTCGCGAAACCGCGAATCCCGACTATCCGTAATAACCGGAATTTGCATAAACATTCACCACACAATTAACAGTACAGCGTTCACTGCAGTTCGAAGAATCGACGATTAGCAGGCAAACACTCCACCGACGCGCTCGTATTTCTAAGACGCGAGAAAAAAAAGAACCTGTTGTGGATCAGATATGAAACAAAACCAGCTTTAAAACTTGCTGCAAAGTGTGCTGACGGTGAATCAGCATGCGAGTTCGCGCAGTTGCGTCCGCCAGTTTCAAACGCGAGACATAATGGATGTTCCAAGTGATTCGCAGCGCTTGTGCAACCGTCTCAGGAGGGGTCTCTAGGAATTAAATTGTTAATTTGCGTACAGTTATGCAGCTTTCGAACTTCATCGGGTTCGGAATAGCTTCGCTATGTTACAAATCGAAAAGTTGGACGTCCTAATTTTCAGGAGGATGAGTGAGGACTCGAGTAAGTGCCCCAAAGAAAAGTACTTTACGTCGGCCAAATGTCGAAAAAATCGAGCAACGGAATAAAAATCGGTGTACGATCGCGACAGGCGCGAGCGCTAATTCTATTCGACCGGTGACGCATCGTGCGGGCCGGGTCTAATTTGGTGCGTGTTCGTGTTGATCGTCTCGGCTGAGCCCACGAGCTTCCAAGAGATGGACACGCTCGATAGAGACGTAACAGGTGTGGACGGCCGCTATAGAAAAGAGAGTGGTTGCGCACGGCACACGTCCGTTGCCCTCGAACTTTCCGAAAGCAGGGACCGAGAGGGCCCAAGCGGGCCGAAACGGGCCGGGGTACCATCTCGAGCGGTGAATGCTCGGGAACAAATACACCGTTTGACACCTGGACGAGCACAATACACCTGGACAAGTAGATGGAGTAGGGGCAAGGGGCAGCAGGAAGGGGTCCGGCGAAGGTGGCCACTTTGTCCCACGGAATAATAAGGTTCCCGGTACGGGAAAGGGATTCGAGCAAATCGGCAATAGGCCCGGGAGCGGGCCGTTCTCGGAAGCGAGTCTTTGTTAGGGCTGCGCCTTGCGGTCGCCGAGGGACATCCTCGAGGCCCCGGCCACCAAGGGGACCACGGGCGTCTCGGACCGCGACCCCCTAGAGCGATTTCCATCGGCGCTATAGCTCGCTGAAGCCGAGGCTAGCCGACGCGCGCTCTTCTAGATTTATCGTGGAATAAACAAGCGTTTCGTGGAAACGTTATTACCGCGTGACGTGACTCGCTCGCCAGCTAGCCAACTGACTCTCTTGCTTGCAAACGTTGCGCCGCGCCGTCGCTTCTCCGACGCCGTTTTTACGAACAACGTCCCACGATCGACTCGTTTCGAAACGCTCCGGCGAGCGCGGTGTTTCCCGGAACCTCCCGCGAGAAACGTGAAAATCCTGGTCAAAGGGAGGCCAAGGACACCGGGCATGTATCTTGGAAATTGTTCAATTCCGAAGCCGACTCCCCGGAAACATCCAGGTTTCGAGTATCGAGTTCGAGGTTTCGATACGGAGATCATGGGTGGGGCTCTGTGACTCATGTGTTTTCCAGTTGACCGATATGCATCAGCTGTGCTGATTCTTGTGGTCGGTTCGAGAAGAAAGAAAGCTCCTTCGAATTCTTCTCTAATTAGTGATCAGATTTCGGTTTCGCTTTGTTTTCCTAGGCTCAGATAGATTCGTTGGAAGCGATTGACTGTGGACAGAGGATATTTAAACTCTAGAATTATTCCAAAACGATTGCATTGTCGAACCCTAGGGGCAAGCGAGGTTTTCAAGCTACTGTTCCGGAACTGTCGCTGCAGCAGTCCAAGAGAATCAGAGTAAATCAATTTAGTCAAAACTTCCTCCTACCTTCATGAGGTTGAAGCATACTATAATAGAAGATCTAAAATATTTCGTTACAAATAGTTAATCTTACATAACTATATATATAAATTTTGATTAAATTATTAACAATTGACCCGGAACACCGGTGACGGTATTGGCATAAGTTCTAAGAATGTCACTCAAACGTTTGCCAGGATAAAATTAAATCAATGTAATTAGATAGAAGATTCATATCTGCTCAGACTTTGAAAAGGAAAAACGTCCATCTCCGAGGGTCTAAAATAAATTTGATTGTCATATCATTACCAGGTGCGCCCGGTAACCGAACAACCAACAGTTTAACTCGGTAGCTGCTAAATTACTCGAGAAAAATCTATATTTGCATAACGACCCGAGACATTCTTTTTTCGCGTGCGGCCGAACGCTTAAATATTACGAAATAGCTTGCGTGAGAGAACTTGCGAGCAACATTCTGACAACACAGTGAATCGACAGCGCGGAGAGGAGAGGAGAAATGGTTTTCGCGGAGAGAAGGAGAACAAAGTCGCGTTTCGCCCGGAAATCGTGTAGTATGCCAGACTAATAACCGGTTTAACGTATTCTTCGGGTGATGCGGCCGAAAAAAGAGCCGTTGCAAAGGAGAGAGAGAAAGAGAGAGAGAGAGAAATGGCCGTTCCATAAATGGATTAGTTCCACGACGGCGAGAGAGGCAACGTTTTCCAGGAAGAGTCGCGAACTCGGGCGAAAAAGTCGGCGCGAAAATTGCATCAAGCCCGCGCACGAATGTCGGGCACGCCATTCAAATCGGCCCTTGAAAACGGCGACCAGCGTTCTTCGCAACAGAAATAAAAGCACCTGGAAATTCCAGGCCCGTCTTTCCCGAACCAACAACGTCGCGTCCAAAACCGGCACGTGTTTTCGCCCGTACGCTCGTCGACTCGTCGAAAAAATGTAACTATTTATTGCCGCGAAAATAACGCCATACCAAAGAGACGCGAAATAAGCGTGCAAAACGACGATAACGAAGACGCCACGCCACCATTTAAATTGTATTTAATGGTTCGAAACGGGAAATTCTGTTTCAAGTGCCAGATTTTTGGCCACGCGTTGTTTATTACGTGAAACGTATTGTCCACCATTTCCGTTGTTTCCCATTTAGCTTTTTGGTATATTTTCCTTGCTGTCGCTACCCGTCGCGGATACTTTATTTTTGTTTCATTTGTTGAAAATTTCATTCTACGCGGAGTGTGCTTTGTTAACCGAGTTTTGATTAATTTTTAATTGCTCCAGAGTTTCGCGTGACATTGTGCTTACCGATATTCGATGCGGCTGGTCGAAACGACGAGTTTTCATTGTGTACACAATGATTCATGCATCGGTGCAAAAAATTCAAGAAATTTCTGAGTTTAAACTGCGTTTTGTACAACATTCTGCGCACAATGTTTGATGCAATTGGTGCAGAAAATTTATGTACTTTCTAATTGGTCCTGCGTTTTGTCTAACATTGTATACACATTTGACACAAGTGTAAAACATGTAGTAATTTAAAACACAGACATAACGAATATCATACGGACATTGTACAAAAATTTTCCCGTAATCTCATTACTATACAACTTCCAGTTCTTTCATAAAAGAAACATCAAACTCAGCATTGCATTAACGTATTCAGTGTCCTTACAATGTCAATGATGGTGTGGTAACTTTTTAAATGCAACTTTAAAGTAATGTTTTCGAAAGAAAGCCGAAAATTCATTCAAAGTACTGTTAAATTCAAACTGGCTGTCATTTAAGTCTTACTAGCACTCGACCACGTGTAACCTATAAAACTTCGAAGCGAACGTTATGACCTGTAATCTGTAATCCAGGAGACTGAACACGTGATCCATACCATGCGGAAGTACAAACACGACTAAAAGACAAAAGTGAATGTTTTTACTCACCATTCGATGCTCCTGTATCCCCTCAGACAGCAGTGAAGAGCCTTGAACGCGTCGATGTTCGCATACTCCGTCGTGACGACCTCCTTGGTGAAGCTCAATCCTCCCGGCAAGTTATCGAACTTATGCATCGAACAGTAGTCCTTCAATTCGTTAGCACGGCAAGCTGAAACCAGGAACGACAGCAGCACAAGACCCAGCTGCACCGGTCCCGTCATCTTCGTCGATCTTATCCCGATGGAAACAGAATCGCTGGGAGGGTGGGAGAGGGGGGTCGGTTTCAAAAAAGCGCGGGCTTTTGAAGAACCGCCATCACCGTGGCGCTGGTTCCTGGAACGGAGGATCTCGTTTCACACGACACCGTTGCTCTCCGCGAACAGAAAATTAAACTGAAAGGCCGTGAACGTCCGGACGGGAAAGCGCTAACCGTGTAACTATACCGGGACGCGTACACGCGAGCTTCACCGATCCGTTTGTTGTCAAACACGAACTCGATGTTTACTCGGGGACCGCGACCGTTATTTCCGCGCGAAGCAACTCTGCGGTTGCACCGTTCAATCAACGAACTCTATCGTCGATTTGCAAATTGAATTCTGTCGATCGGGGGCCACGATTCGGGTATCTGCGAGTGTACGGTTGTCGAGGTTATGCCGCTCGATTTCCACACTTGCCACTTGTCACGAGACTGCACTAGCCGAAACAATGTTGCTGCTCCCGGTAGCACCGGAGAATGAGGAAACAATAGAGAGAGGTATGCGTATTTTCACCGTGAAACTACTTTGTTCGAACTGCGCGAGAGATACACACGCTTTGGAGGCCGCCGGCTTACTGTCAGCCAACCGCTTGGAAAACTCCCCGTAGGCCACGGGTTTAAAACGAGCCGCCTGTTGCCTCGTACATCTTCGCCTCCTGTCGGTGATCCTCGGCGTTCCTACACGGGCCGCCGCCGCCGCCGCCGCTCGCCGCTCGCCGCGCCGGTTACGAGCGTTAATACACTCGCAGCTTTTGTGTACTCCTCGAAAGGGCACTGTTTCCCGCCACCTTTTTTCGCCGATGTTTTCGCTGGAAGTTTTCGTGGATCCGCGAGGCGATGTGCGAAGCAGATGTTACGAGAACTCCTCGACCGTTTTATCCGTCGGATCTACCACGAAAAGTCCCGGGAGATGGTTCTTTTGGCCCTTCGCAATGTCGATGAACGCGCCCGTATGGTGAGTACCGGTTATTCTTGGTTTGTTCAGATGGAACTTCTGTGGAGATAATGGGCGCATTGGTAAGTTTACTTACAAGTAGGTTGCGCCGTTCTGGGGATTTTTGTATTTCGCATTCGAGTACGATGTAGGGCATTGTAACGGTAAATAAGGTGGACCGATTCCTCGTTTGGTACACTCCAGTTCATAATTTCTTGATTAACCAGCTGGACAGGCGTAATCCAGCATTTCTTGGAAACACTTTTTACTTAGTATTCAGTGTTTTACATACTGCAATATGCGATTCACTGACGTAAATGAGTTGAGACGTGCCGGGCGACAACAACGATGTTTTATTCATGGAACCATCGGCGGCCATTTTGATCTCACCGAACGGAAATTAGTAGGAAGGTAATTCCCTTTAGCGACTATTTATTGTGTGCTGTGGTTAACTGTTCACTGAAACAGCTTAGAAAAATCGAGATAGGAATAGAGTGTTTAAATTTAGATGTTCAATGTTGCAGGGCGATAGAAAATTGATAGTGGTGGTGCCACTTCCGGTACAGTCTTCATTATGGCACCGTCAGTCGACCGCCATATTGAAGGGGTAAGAATCAGTTCCACAAAGAGGATGAAAACGTTTTGTTAAATATCGGAGAAACCACTGAAGCTGGAGGGACGCGGTGAGCAACAAATTATGTACTTTTTAATGAGAAATCCAACTGCATAATTATATTGCAGAAACGTCTATTTGTTTAAATGATACATTGAAATGTGGAAGTTGTGGTTAAGTTTCCTGGATAAATGGTTTTCCGTGTACATATTCGATTCTATTTGTAGATCTCAAATGTATTTCCAAGAACAAAATGCTCAAAGTGTCTTGCTGAGTAACTGATAGAGATATTAGAGAATATACAAAGTGGAAAGAAATTGGAAACTAATTTTAATCTTGTTGCACATTATGCTCATACATGTAAATTATTGTACACGTGATTGCTCTAGTTCTCTATGCAAATGCCAACTGTCAGATGAAAGGTATATATGCAAGAACAAGATCGTTAAAACTGTTAATTACAATCTAGTACGTCTTCCGCACATTATACTTGCGCACAAAACATACTGTACACGAAGCAATGAATTTTTTTGAATGCTTTACAGGTTTATGGGTGAAATCGAACGATCTGTTTTAGTGTTACAATAATGAACACAGTTTCACCGCATGAAAACAAAGGAAAGCAGAGGAAATAGAAAGCAAACATGTAGACGTATACCTGCTTTTTCAAATTCGTAGTTGACTCGTTCAGCTGTTATTGCAGCGACGAGTTAACTCGTCATTGCTTGTTGACAGGTTAATAGCACGGTACAGTTTAAACAGACATGTGAAAAAGACAAGCCCCTTCTCGGTACTCGTAGCTGGTCGCGTCGGCGCGGCAGTTTTTCTGTCTGTTCCCCGTTGTTGTTTTTTCTCCCCATCGCGGGCAGAATTTTTGCGAAGAAGCATCCGTGCAAACTTCAGCCGGGTACCGGGCGACTAGGTGGTCCGGTTCTGTTTGCTTTGCTCCTACTCGACGCTCGAGCGCAAATAATTGAAACAACGAGCGTGCGTGTACACGAGCGAAAACAAATAAAACTGGTCGGGGGCACGCATATTTTTACGATGCATCGCAGCGAGCACCTTTAGCTCGCGACAAAACGCGTGCTAATTTCGTCCGCGCGTTCTTCGGAAACTCGCGATAGGAAAGTTATGCTCTTCAGAATTTTTTATGAAATTATACAATGCTTTTTTATGTTAATCGATGCATCTTTATATTTTCTTTGACAAATTATTAGGGCATTTTCGCCAAAAGTTGATTGGCTTAGAAGTTATGATTTGTTCCCGGACGCTCGTATAAACGCCGCACAGTGCGGAGCCTCGATTAAAGCCGACGCCGTTTCCGCGAACGCGATAAAATTTCGAATTTATGTGTTTAACGACAACGGGGGCGGATAAGATTCCGTTCAATGCCATTTTTACACATTGTCTTCCGAGAACTGAAGGCTCTCGCCGTTTTGCGAGCATCGAATTCCCATTTTTCGGAATACGCGTAAGCATATGTACACAAATGTATTCAGTTAGATAGCGGCAGATTTATAATTTCTTTCTGCAAGGTTGTTGAAGATGCTGTTTCATAGATCAGAAGCAAATAACAATGTCTTGCTCGTAGGTCGATAAAACGATTAGCGAAAATTATGTAGCATGTTTTAGAACATCGTTCTATAGGGAAGGCTTCGATCTTCGGATCCATGGTAGACTCGGTGATCGAACAAATTTTTCGGCGACTTCAGAAGAATCTTAATTTAAGTGACGTTTTAGGAAAATCATTTCGTAATATTCCTAATACTTACATTGTACAAATCTTCTTAGAAATCCTAATTTTAATCATCGTAGCTATAAAAGAAATCGTGGTGCAACGGGTTGACGTTGCTGTTATACAAAATGACGGTGCTAAAGAATGCAAATTGCTTCGAAAATATATCCTGCGTATACAAACAATAACAAAGGTCGGATAATGAATTTTGATTCGCATCGCGTTCAGGAAATTCCGCATCCGCCCACGCATGTCCTCGAAATCCTGTGAGACCCTGTGAGTTTATCCTATGGTGATCTGGAACCGTAATTATTATCTCCGGGAGATTTTGCTCGCGACACCGAGTTCTATTTCGGACGGTGGTTTAATCCGCGATATTACGGTCTGCTCTCTTTTATTTTCAGCTCGGCAGCGTTCTCCGTCGTCGCGCGGTCTCGCCTCTTTGTCTCGCGTTCGATATCGTTTCTCGTTATCAAAGCTCGATTCCTTGGAACTGGGCGTCGCTCTCATTATCCGGTTTCGAACGTGCGGTTGCTCGTCTCTCGCCGCTCTCCCGCGTTGCTGTCCGTGATTTGGCAGCGACCAAGACACAGAAAGCCAGTCGTTCCCATTTGTTGGCGGCCCTCGCTGACTAGCGTTCCTGGAATCCGAGTATGCGGTCAGTCGTTTCGTGTCGTGTGGCAACGATTATGCCGGATGATCGCAGCTCCGAGTCGTGTTTACGCGCGCGAACGATCACCGGCCCGCGCGACAGCTTCTTTTTATTCGAGACGCGACAAACATCATCCCAATGTAATCGGATCGGTTTAAGATGCAATTAATAACGAGTCTCGTTTAATAAAACTCCACGCCCGCGGCTCGGCGCGGCTCGGCGCAGCTGCTAATGATCGGGGCCGAGATAAAGGATCGGAATTACGGCCGGGGATCACGGATCACGCGGAGCCACCGAACCGATTTTTACTGCGGGATTACACGCTCGAAATCATCGTCTCAGATATTTTGTTTCGCACGAGATTGTAAAGCTACCTTTGCGCCTACAGCTATTTCGGTCCCATATTTCAGGCAAGACGAATTGCTGAATTCTCCTAACCCACATCGTTGTTCGCTGCGAAATCCTTTCCAAGAGCTCGCGCATTACCCCCTTTTCTGTTGCTGCAAGCTATTCTCATCTCGTGCATCATGACTCAAATTATATCACCAGTGTGCGCCTCGTTCGCACGAAATTCGAATCGGCTTCGATTTGAATTTGCTTCGACGAAAGAGTCGCTGTAGAGTCCTTCGATTCCTAATCCATTATATTTATCGTTCGAGGTTACTTTACAAAAACGATTGATCGAAAAACTGCCAAGTCTAAAGATTCGAATCCTGACTTCACGGTTATTAACGTTGAAATCATTTGTTCGACAAAAAAGATTATTTATATTTTTACGGGTTACTACGTTTACTCGAATTCTAAAATATTTGCGACAAGAGGAAAGAATTATATTTAACGGAATAACATTCGTATTTGACAGACTAGATATCTTCATCCCGAGCCGGACTAGTTAATGAACAGACAGAGATTAATTCGAACGACAGATTCAAAATTATTGGAATTATAAAAAGGTTTTCATAGAAAATGATCGAATAAATTTCTTAATCGAATCATACATTTTAATAAAAATGGCGAGAGGTCGGAGTAAATACTGCATTTTCATCGTTATGAAGCAATAGACGTTAGTCAGTTAGGATTTCAAAAAGTGTACGAGGTCGTTTTCATGGCAATTTGCGTGGACGTAGGTCAGATCGAATCGAAGGACAGCACCTGATCGTTCCGCGAACCGTCGCCGTTTCTTGGCCGCAGGAAAAACAGCTTTTGCGCAAGCAATATTTTCCGTGGCGGTGATTTGTCGCGCTCCTCGGACGGATTGAATCTGACACGGTTGATTGATCGTCACCTCCCTTGACACCTCGTTAAGGCGACACTTTCGTTGCCGCGTCGTCGCGTCGCTACGAGCGGTTTGCTCCTTCCCGCGCGACGCCGTTGAATTTTTGACGACCCCTTTCGGATCCGCTCACCTCGCCGTTCCTCTCTGACAGCGCATTAAAGATAGCCTCACCGAGAACTGAATTCCCGCGCATAAACTCGATAATCTCGATAGCTGCTGCTTGATTGAATATTAACGCGTTCGCGCCGCCAGAACCCCTCTTCTCTGCTCGGAATGGCTTTCACAAAATCGTTCATTTCTAACCCTCCACGCGCCGAATTTTTTTCTTAAATCTGAAAAACTTATTTAATGGAAAATCAACAATTATAAACCTATATTTTGAGATTTAAAAAAGATTTACCAGTTTATTTACTTTGTAACTTTGAAGTAACGACTCACAAAGTTTGCACTGCTGTGCATAAAAACTTAAAGAATCTATCACTAATGCGTCTAATTGTAATTCACCTTTCATTTTTAAGTGATTTTGTATTCATATTTTGGGCAGCTATTATCCTAAATATACCGAAGTCTACCATAATAGCCCGCTGTAATATGAAAGTCATAAAACTGTATCATATACAAATAGTAACAAAATGATTATTGAAATGCAAACAAGTTCTTATTGATATATAAATCAAGTGCTACTATATACGCTTTTTCTGTTTAGTAACCATCAGCAGAAGCACATGTAATGTGAATTGCACAAAGTGGTTCCGTTGGTTTCTACCGGTATACAACTTGCAAAGCATTTGCTTTGATATTCCAGGTTGATAGTGTTGCTAACCGTCATGAATATCGTTATTGGTTATCTCGGACACCTTATGTAGTTAAGACGTATACATCTTCCTGTCAAAAACTAAAATTATATGGTAAAATGTCGATATATTAGTATAGAGTAACCTTGACATGAACTTGACATAACCTTGACATAACCACTATTTAATTCAAATATCTAATTCAAACTTTCATTTAAATATTATACCTAATTTGATAATTGCACGGGCCAAAAAGGGTTAACATCTTACTCCATCATCCTCTTGCGACCACAGCAGTTAGAATTATATGTCCAAACAATCTTAACCCTTTACACTCGAAGATATTTTAAGATTCGCAGTCTAAGAACATATTGATCTTTGAGGCTCGCATATACACTGATTCGATGTGACAATCGTATTTGATTGTGCTCACACTCGTAGTACTAACTGAGCTAGAATTAAAATGAAAGCCGTAATTGGAGGAGTTGCGATAAAAAGCTATCGAAAATACAACGGCAATAAAGTAATACATTATAAAACAATAGCTGGAATTACGATTATCGAGGGGCCGTGTTTACACGAACATTTCCCCAACGAGCGTTAATAACAATCGAAGAAAAGTTCAAGTCTTAATTCCGGCTGATCGACGCTCGGCCAATTAATAAGCGTCGATGGGCCCAAAGCGTAAATTCGCGCTATCGTTCGTCGCAGCATTAATCATGTCGTGGAGTCGCCGATTATCGAGTCACCCCCGTCGAACCCGCGCTTCAAAGAACAGTCCGTGTTATCAATTAGAGTTCCGAGATCACGGTGCACGTAACGAAATTAATCTCCCCTTAATTAATGGCGTTAAGGCGCGTCCAGACCGTGGGGGCAGTACGAGTTTCCTGATTAAGACGATACGCGTTCTCGGAAGCGGCATCGAAACGGCCGGGAAAGGACTGCCATGCCGCTGCGCTGGTCGACACACTTTATTGAAATCTTGTACAATTAAGACTGCTCGGCTAGAGCACCGTCATCGCGGACATTAATTATGGGGGGATCGAGCGCGGTCTACGTTCGAATCGAAAACAATTTTGCAAACGCGTTCGCGGAAGAGAAGTCGGCTCGTATCTGTTGACTTTTATCTCTCCAAATAAATCGAATCGATTCTTCGCCCCCGCAGCAGCTGGCAATCGAAACTATTTCCCGGCGTAACGTTTGATGCGCGACCTCGAATAGCACGATTTTAAATAAAACTGTCTCGACAGGAGGACTCTCCCGCAAGTATTCACGGCGCAGTATTTATAACCGGAATAAACAAGGTTCTTTTCAGAATTCATCGTCACGATAAAGGACCATTGCTTACCTTTCGTTTGACTTCAAGATGCACTGCTTAGTCGCGTGGCCTTACAATTAGCATAAGTATGAACAATTTTAATCTCATTGCACTCTTTGTTACCTAATAATGCTTTTCCATTTTTACCATGTCTCGCGTGAAACATTTGGAGATTTAGGTTAACCGAGGAAAATGTACAATTTTTAGCTGCATTTTCAACTAACTTTGGGTACCACTGTTCCGTTTATTTTAGACATTTAAAAGTCTGTACTCATTTGATGGCTCCCATCGTTCCTTATCAACTTGATTGCGTTCTACGTTGCCATCAATGCTTGCCCATTTTTGTCACCTGCGAAATCTTTTGGCAACAGAATACGAGGCTGTGTTAACGCGAAACGTAACGTTCGTGGTCGATTTGGTTGAATAGTCAGCCTTTCGAGCAATCGGTAATGTCTCCATTTATGATCTACTTTCGAGTCTCGTAAAAACCGGAATCGCAAAAAGGAAAATAAGCGTAACTGGCGACGCGATTGAACGAAAGCGGGGAAAACTGCCCGTTTTCACAGACGATTCGAGCGCGTTCGCACGTCCGTCGCAGCGAAATATCGACGTTTCAACGGAAATGAGAAACGCCTGGCGGTATGCCGGCCGTTTACCGAGAATACGTAATTACACGGCACACACGCCGCTTACACGCGTTCCCGGGGTTGCACATACCGGGTGTCAGGCGTCCGAACGCCGACGAAAAAACAGGCCGGCCGTTACGAGATTAATCCTTAAACGGCGACCATGGCGTTTTTACTTTCGCGAGATTCACAGGTGTCCCACGGAGGAAAAGCCGTCTCGCTTATTCGACCGGTGTGTAATTGTCAGCTGTCCGTACCGCCTCTTATTTCACGCTCCCTGTCCGGACTCCGGACCGGTTTCCCTCGGACCGCGCCATTTTTCCGTACACGTATCCTCCTCGATCCCTCGTCTCAACCATCGATCCCAATCCACTTGGCGTTTTCTGCCGAAATCGATTTACGAAAGTCGAATGATCACCGCGTCGTCTTTGAGTCCTCGATTCGTATGCTGCTGCAGCAACGATTTCTCGACCATTCGAGTGCTGACTAAATTGAAAAAGGGTAAAGAACATGTACTTCTCGTATCACTTTTATACTGTCCGAACAATCATGCTCCCTTGATCCGTATCAACCTAAAACACTGATTTCTATCAGAAAGAATCTTCTAATTGCTGGAATTCTTTCAGGATGCGCTAGAAAAATGAAAATATGCCCGAACTCCATTGATTTCGACGAAATCGCAGATCAACCCTCGGACGACGGACTATATTCACAACTGTACCATTGACGATGTTTAGAACAATTCCGAGCTTTATCCAGTCATTTTTAAAACATATTTTTGAAGATATTTCTTGCAGACTTACCAGCCTTTCAATTGTTCCTATCGTAACAACAAGTTATTTTATATTATTGCCATGAATTGAGTAATTAAATGCAGGATTTAAATACCCTGGGTCCAAGACATCGCTTTGCGAGTTTTAACACCCGCAACGTCCAATTATTACTGTCGACGACTGTAGCGTACAACAAACAGAAATCGAAAGAGCGGGGTTTGCACCTTCCGGTGTCCACACAGTAGGCAATTCGCCACTGTCGTTCGCTGTTACGTTCACGCTCGAACGCGACCACGACTCCGATGTGACGCGGCCACACAGTCACACGTTCACCTACCACACAGTATCGTAACGCTACGCTAATCGCGTTACATCACCGCGATTCTCGGAAAAGTATCAGCACATCGTCGCGCCGGCTGATAGAGCGAGTCGAGGTCGCGGCAGACGATGCTCCGGTGTCGCAGCCGATTAAATCGTTTGCAATGGTGATTCGCCGCGTAAGAAAGTGTCCCAGTGGCAGGCGACGAGGCGCGATCCACTCGAAAACGCGTCGCTTCGCATCGCGTCGCTCGATTCGGATCGCGTACGCCAAACAGACACTTGTTGCTCTTGTCAAAGCAGCCGGACCCGGCGCCGGCCGCGGCCGCGGACGCGAGGATCTCTTCATGAATTTCATCGAGAGATTTAATCCTCCCTGCGGACCGGTCCAAAGTCTCGCGAGGCGTTTATTCCGGTGTTAAATCGATCGACAAGGGATCGAGGGCGGATCCCCGGACGGGACAGTGGATTTTCTGGTCGTTAGAGCGTTGGAGGATCGGATAGAGCCTGCAGTCGAAGCTGAAGCTTCGGCGCGCCGCACCCAGATCCAGATTGAAGATAAAAAAATTTGATAGGAATTTGATGAAACAATCATTTACTCGAATCAAAGATTATCGTATATGCTTCGCTTTCTAAATATCCATCGCTTTAGGAAACGGTAAAGTTAACGAAATTGATCAATAATTATGATTAGTGACAGTGTTTAAAAATCAACACTTTATAAGTTCTATTTTTCACTAAATACTTGCACGCTCTCTGTATCGATACTCTGAAGAACCTGTTTCTTATTATCTTTCCAATACTGTTTTAATTAAATAGTATTTGCTTGTACTGTGAATATACGTGGGACTAAGAAGCATTGTTCATAATTTATTTAAAAAAAATACAAGATAGTATAGAGAACGGTGCAAGTCTCTTATCCACCTAGATCAGCATTTTTAAGGAGTAGGAATAATCACGCAAAGTTCACTTCGCGAAATAAATTAATTTTTTATAACGAAATTCAGGTCACTTTGTTTATTTATTTATCACTATACATTTTTTCTTCAATAGTAGCTGACATGAGGGGGTCGAAGTCTTGAAATAATGTTAAAATAGGCGTGAACAGCTAATTCTTCTATGTGGCCAAGTGTGCGCGGCGGCGCGGTGCGGCGGGACCTGCTTAATTAACTTTCCAAGTCCATTAACGGGCCAAGGATTTTCTCTTGGCCCGCCGCGGTTTCTTTGACTCCTTGCTCGCGTGTCTGTCGCTGGCAAATATCTGCTGATTACTTTGCAACCCGTTGGGTCGTCGTAGACCGAGCACCTTTCGCGGAATTTCGTCGCGGTCGCGGCGCGCTGTATCGTTGGTTGCATCGCGTCTAGGCTCCGAAGAGATAGGGATTTATTGGAGATCGCAGCTAGGATCCGGGCTGGGCACGGTGCAACGAGCCCGTCTTTCGTCTTTCGTCGGGTGCATCGGTTTCGTATCGATTTTCGGCTAATTACGCGCCGGGGCTCGAGCCTTAAGGGATCCCGGGTGAATTAGTCGAAGAAAGCAACGGGAGCGACGTAATCGATGCACCGGAGCAGGGCCGACAGGAAAAGCTGGGAATTTATCGGCTCCTGGAATATCGAGCCGATGTATTGCCTTTATTATTATTAATTTACCAATATTAGTAGCACATGTATTCGTTAATGCGGATAATATGGATTATTTATTTATTTATTTATTCTTCTGCCGGGATAACCTTTCAATATGCAAGGAATTAATAAGACTATGGTAAAGGCTGCTCGCTGGATAAAAAAGATATCATTAAGTGCCTCATTACATAACGCTTGAATGAGTCATTTGACGACGCAAAAAGATCCGAAGTGGCACAAAAAGGATTTGCGTCCCGAGATTTGTGACTCCGCGGAGTTGCGGGCGATTAAAAATAAAATCTTGATAATAAAAATATTATTTATTATTTTCAAAATAGAACATATAAAGTACGGCATGAGTTAGGGAGACAAGGAAAACCTCAATGTTTTAATATTTATTTACACGTTTACAGACAATTTAAAAATGTTGTGGGGTCACCGGCAACAACACGGGGTCGTTCTAGGGTTAAAGTTCTCAAACTACAACGATCTGCTAACTAAATGGATTTATTCATTTATAAAAAAAGACAAGGTGAAGATAGAATGAGCCAAGAAGATGTTCGTTATCCGGTAATCATGTCGATTAAGTCGCTGAAGCTTAATTTGCCTAGAATACCGTCCAGCACTTTCTTCACTAAATCGCCAGCTAATTTCGATACCTGTTCTTGATAATCTACAAGAATCTGTGGTACTATTTCGGATACGATTTTGCTGATTAGTTTCGATGTCTCGTCGTCGTCGAACAATCCACTGATGTCGAACTGTAACAGTAACAATTGACCCTATTTTATTGTAATCCTTAACCGAATCTGTGAACTGTAATAAAGGTTCACAAAGATCATCTAATTATTTAACACGTTTACTAGCAGCGTCACTAGAAGCTATAAAAAGAGGAGCTATAAATTCTCTAAATATCATGTTACGTGTTAGAATTGTCAATAACTATATTCACAAAATTCATTTAATGTCTTTTACGTGAAATAGAAAACCATGGTCGTCGCACATAATGCGTGAGGCTGCCAGCGATCGTGTTAATTTGTTCATGCTCTCATCTTGAATATCAACTTATGGATACTCTTACCTTGAGTTTTTCCAGGGCAATCTTCACGTCTATTTCCCTCACGTACAATTTATCCTCCTCGTTTATGCTGATGCTTAAGTCTGCTGCTACATCGAGACCCTGTATTATAGCCCTAAATGTCAAAAAGACACGGTTCGATTAATTTCTATGGACAATAATAGCCCCTTCATGTATCTCGCAGAGTCCCATGAATGGAAACGTGTTTATCCAACTCAGGCAACTCTGTTTTAGCAACGCTAGGGAACTGACTGATCCACCGAGAATCATGTTTTCGTCGGCAAATGAGTTTTCTTCGATGTTGGTACGAGTTTCGTCTTATCGCTTGGAGATAACGGCAGGTTGGTAAGGCGGGTTCATTCCATTCGATAATATGTATTTATCGCGCGATTTAATTAGAATAAACGCGATCTAACATCGGGCTTTAATCATTGGAATATGGACCTTGAATCAAGTACTGTCGAGAACTGGAAACAATTACCTCCTTCTTAAGTTCAAAACGAAATGGAAGTCACGACAAATTCATCCAATTGTTACCTCTATAAAATGCGCAATCTCCTTTTCTTTCCATTCTTCTCTGTCTTTGCCAAAAGGTTTATTAAAAATTGATCGAAGACAGTTGCGATACTTACATTATATTACCAGTCCCCCACAGTGAAATATCATTCGGCAGTTTCGCCTTTGTTATACGGTACTTGCTCATAACATCGACATCAGTCCAGTTCAACCTGATGCTGGCTTTTAATCCAATTAGGCTGAAGTCGCCTTTTAGTATATCAAAGTTTGACAAACCGTTTGCTCTCAGATTGTCCAGCGCAGCCTCCAATCTATCGTTGCGAATCGAACACAACCATTCAATACCTCAAAGAGTCATAACATTACCGAAAATGGAAGGTGTTCTTACGTGACGAGATTGTTGTTTATAGCCAGGTCAAAGTGGTCCTTTTTGAATGGGTCTAGAACAGGGATGGCGGGTTTGTCATGACCAGTTTTCAGCCATTGTTTCACTTTCTCGAGGAAGCCGCGGAGCTTTCCATCGTCCAGAGTGCCGATCTCGACCGGTTCTGAAACAAGACGGACCTCATAGCGCTTTGCTCGTTCTAATCGACCGAATTTTCACGATCATAGACATCGCGAAAGTTTCAGAGTCGAAACGAATGCTCACCCTGCGGATAGAGATCGTCCTCGAACGCATGGCACGAGATTGCCAACGCGGCCAACACCAACACGACTACACGCATTTTCCTGAAAATCGAATCAGTCCCTGATTCTCTAACTTTTTCAATTCCATATCAACGCTTAGCTAATAATCCACCGTCGAACATTGGCTTTCGATTCACGGAATAAGATGGAGCTCGATGCGAACCGTCCAAACGCAGACATTAAAAAAGAATTTGACGGTCTAGTCGTTACAAACTATGGACAGATACTCACGTTTCTCCGAGTTTGCGACGTCCACGCGATATATAATTGCACTCTAACACTGGTCAAAACCCGCAATTGTCTCTTATATAGGCGTCGGTATCGGTCACCTGAACTTTAGGTTCCATAATCGGATGCTCGTTATCTGGTAGGCTCAATCGTTTAATCAGAGACTCGACAGATTCGATTGATCAAGGTCGGATGACTATTTTATGCCCCCGCGAGGCAAAGGTGATGTCTTTAGAGCGCATGTATCAGTTGACGTGGAGAAGATAAATGAATACGCTTGTTTTTTTCGATCACCGCGGAATACTTTTCGACATTGTTCTCGACCCGATGCGCTGATAAACTATCTCTGATCATTGTGGATCGCGGTCATTGTTTTCAATACAATGTTTGGCTTCCTCGCTTTACAAATGCAGGCCGTTCCAGGCTATATCACGAATTTCATCTGCTATCTAACTAACTCCTCTATTATTAGAACACTTTGAAGCCACATTAGCAGTTTTTAAACAATCAGGAGCACGCTCATTTCGATGAAAGAGGAACATGAATGACAAAATTTAAATAATTTTGAATAATTTTGATTCGATTAAAATATTATTAGACAGTAATAAATCAAACTACGTAACAATTTTCCACTTACAAAACAATTCTATTTTCATACCAGTCCCACTTTCTAAGAAGATCGACCACTGATTCGTCGATTTGACAGACAGTTGGAACGCCCTTTGCTATTGGTAGATACCTACTGATTGCTTTGTAACCCGTTGGCTCCTAGTACACCAAGCAGTTTCCGCGAATTTCCATCGCTACATCGGCACTCGGATCGAAGCTGCGGCGAGATAAGAATTTATCGTGGCTTGGATCCGCTCGGTGCATCGATTTCGCATAGATTTTCGGCTAATTACACGGCTGGGATTAAGGGATCTCTGGTGAATTAGGCGAAGAAGACGACGAAAATCCGGGAATTTATCGAGCCATCGTTTCGATCGCGTTGGAACCTCGTCGATGTTAACTCTTCGCTCTTCGTTTCAATTGAAATGTAAGCCAAAGGATTTCCCTACGATCTTCAGCAATTATCGCGTATCTTTCTTCCGGCAGGATGCGCCTTCCAGTTGCTATTTGAAATCGAAGTTTTGGATAGTGTTGCAATCGAGTTTAGAACAATCGTACTACTCTACCCATAGCGACGGTTGCAACAAGTATCTTAATCATACACTTTTGAGTTGGGGTTATCAGACCACGATAGTTTTATTAACCAAATGTAATTTATTTATTCATAAAACTTCAGATAGGACAAGATAGGAGCACTCTTAGATAGGGCAAGAGTACCGTGATCTACTGTATGAGGTCGATAAAATCTTGATACGTCAAGTCTCCTAAAATTTGATCCAATATTGTCTTCAAGGATTGGGAAGCATAATACGTCACATCGTCTTGATGGTCGCTGAGCATGCCCGGCAAGTTATCAGATATAAACTTGCTCAGTTCTTGCCCTTCCAATTCGTCGTTCATTAAACCACTGGCATTGAACTGTAACATTAATCGTTTCAATACAGTATTCAAGAACATCAACTAATCTAAAGACAATCGAGGAAAAGCGATTGAACTTAATTGAAAATAACTTTCAGTTTCGAGAGGCATTCTTTCGCGATTTTGGCGAAAATAGTGTTCGTTTATGTTAGAAGCTAAACTATTAATATTTGACACTTACTTCCATGCTGTCCAGTGTAACTTTCAGATCTATATCTTTCACGTACAGACGGTTCACAATATTCTGGCCGATTTTCAGGCTCACAGTAATTTCGAGACCCCTTGCTATCGCTCTGAATACGAGAAAAACAAAGTTTCATTAATTTCTACCCTGTTGATGGTAACACTGTTTGATACGATTTCTGATTTCCTATATCCACTATGAAATTCTTGTACAGCTTCCGAAAACCGAATTGCTCCATCTAACCCAGTTTTTTTTTTTTTTTAAAAACGAGCGTTCTTAAAAACCGAGAATTTTCGTAGAAATGAGGTATTACATGAAAAGTAAAAATAGAAAGTTCTAATCGGTCTTAAAAGATAGAAGAGAGTTTCACGAATATAGTGATGTACAATTTATTAATTGTGTTTCGCCCTAAATAACTATAAGTTAATGTCAAATTCGACTCTGGATAGAATTTTCGTGCTAGACAAAGAACTTTTCGGAAAAATACGAAATTTTTAAACTGCGACATTAATTTATAGTTATTTAGGACCAAAAACAATTAATAAATCGTATGTCGCTATATTCGGGAAGCTCTCCTTTATTTTGTAAGACCAATTAGAACTTTCCAACGTTTTTGCCTCCTATGCAATACCTCATTTTTCGACGAAAGTTCTGGATTTTTGAGTTTGATTTTGTCGGACGATATAATTCGAGTCTGTGTTCCCGCTGAGTTCTATAGCTCGCAGAGATCAATGACTGGAAAGGTTTTTATTCCATTCGGGTAACTCTGTTTTAGCAACGCTAGGGAACTGCGTGATCAACCGAGAACCATGTATTCGTCGGCAAAAAGATTTTCGATGCTGATATCATTTTCGATGTATCGCTCGGAGATAACGTTACGTTGTGGAATCGAGTAGTTCGTCTCATTCGATAAGCGATCGTTCTCGACTCGAATTCGAACGAACGCGACGCTGATTATGAGCCAACGTCGACTGGAAACAGCGAAAACTTCCTATAATCTGTTAACACTAAACATACCAAACCGGTTAAAATAGTAAAATACTATTTCACGGAATCTTTGATCGAAGCGTACGTACATTATAACAAAAATAGCGGGAGGTCTAAATAAATAAATCTTCTTATCGTTATCAAACGACACACGTTAGTTATTTCTAGGAGCTGGCAGGTTTAGTGTTGAAAGTTGTCTTCGCTTCGAAGCAAAACGAATGACTCGATATGAAATTGTTATCTGTACCGATCAGTCAAAAATCGTACACGCTAGAGCAGACTACAAGTGATTGGGCAGATTGCAAGTCATTGAGAAGACTGCAAGTCATTGTCAGTAGGCAAAATATTATGAAATACTTACACCATGGCTCCCTTTCCAAAGATCATTGATGTACCCGGTAGTTGCGACGAGGTGACGTCGTACATTGCCAAAAGATCGACAACATCCCACCGCAAGTTGACAAGAGCTTGTCTGTTCGTAGTGTCGAACTCGCCTTGCTTCACATCAAAGTTCGACAAACCGGTCGAATACGGATTATGCAGTTTTCCTATCAATCTGTCGTTGCATATCATTGCACAACAGTAATTTTGTCAATAATCTGCCGATATAGAGGCTTCGCATACTTTGTGACAGAACGAAACTTCTTGCCGAAGCTGATAGAAAATTGAAGGTGTTCTTACCTGAGGAATATGTTGTTTATATTCAGCACCACCTGGTCCTTTCGATAGGGGTCGACAACAGGAATGGATGGTTTGGTATAGCCTTGCTTCATCCATGTTTTCAGCTTTTCGAGGACGTTGACGAGTTGTCCGTTTTCAGACTGGACGTTGAACGCCAGCGGCTCTGGAACAGGACGAAGCAGATTCGCTTATTCCGATTGAGTTCGACGTCGAATTATCGAGCAATCCGCCCGAAATTTGAAAATTCATTTGCCACTCACTCTGCAGCCTTAATACGTTCGTGCCCGCGTCGCACGAGGTCGAGATCGCGATCAGCACCAGCACCAGCACACATACGCGCATTTTTTCTGAAAATCAAAAGCTCGTCAGCACACCAGCTCGTTGATCCTCCACACACCGACCGACGCTAATTTCGCGATTAAGATCTCGATCAACGAAGTCGAACTGGATGTTCAATTTCACTTCGAGAACTTTGGATCTCTTTCGGAGGATTATTTCCAGGGATACCCAATTGTTCCCGTGCTTTCGTTTTAATCGTGTCAACTAACTGCGAAAGCGACGGAGTAGTACTCTACAAAGTTTTCTAAAGTGTCGAGCTCTAATTGTAAAACTTCGCAAAATAAATCGATTACTTCCAGCAAGCAGTCAGTATTTTCGACGTTACTGAAAATCTGTACGATCTATCGTTTCGAACGTGGACAGGACAATGATAGGACTATTTCTAAAGGTAGAGCGAAAGTTTCAAGTCGATAGTCCCAGTGCTTCAGCAATGACGTCGTTTCAACGACGCAATAGTCGATAACTTCGGGATCACTGTGACTTCCAACTTGGAATTTTCTAGAGACACGTCTAAAAAGTTAAGCTACAAGATTCCGCCAAGAAAGCCGGTTGTTTCCGGCAAGAAAAAGAAATTGCCGCCTTAATTGAATATCCTCGGGTGGCATTTCGCCGCGGCCGCTTTGCGACGCCACGCGGGTCCCGCGGTTAATTGCACGGAAACGGTCAGGCCGCGATTGTTTTTGACAGATTTCCGCCGCAGAGTTTCACTGACTTTTCCCGGCGCGGCGTTCAACATTGAACAAACACGTTCACACGAACCACCCTCGCGCAATTCGAGTTGCGCGAAGCCCCGTTGTGCTCCTGCCGGACGTGTTCGCCATAAATTCCTTGTTTTCTCCGACGAACAAAAGAATCGGTCGTGCGAACAAATCCCGAGAAGTCCAGAAAAAATTCCACGAAATTACGTTCGCAATTACGAGACTCCGCGGCGGAATCTGAGAACACGCCGCGATCGCGAGAGCTCGCGCGGATACTCACGCTGCTTCGAGTTTACGGTATCCGCGCGAAAAAAAATTGCACTATAGCACCGACCGACGTAATTGTCTCTTATATAGGCGTCGGTATCGGCCGCCTAAACTTTACTATCCATAATCGGATGCTCGTTATCGGGACCGCTGAATCGTTCAATCAACGACTCGAAAAATTCGATTAGTCAAGGTCGGATGACTATTTTGTACCTTTCGGGCGCATGTCTCGGCTGACGTGAACAAGATAAATGGAAGCGCTCCTTTTTCCGCGCGCGGTGAATACTTTTCGGCATTGTTCGCGACCCGACGCGAGGCGAGACGAGGCGACGCGACACGACGCCGCTGATAGATTATCTGCGGTGTCGGCGGATTGCGGTCGTTACGTTCAATAGGGCATTAGGCTTCTTTCGATTTCCGTAATTCCCAGAGTTCTACTTTCCGCCCGTTCCGAATATTTCTGCACGAACAACTTGTTGATGGAGCACTTAATCCAGTTAGATCGTTGATCAGATTCTCTTTGAACCACGTTTATTCTTTAATCTATTCGAGCCGCTGAATTATGCGGGTCGAATTAAATTTCATAGTCGAACCTGTCCTCAACAAACTCACTGTCTTGCTAAGAATTTGATCTTATCGAGGGAATGATTCATTCAAGTCTAGCGAAACAAAAATAAGGCAAGATAATGGCTCGTGAATGTCGACAATTTGAATCGAACGAAGCTAAATGAATATTTTATCTTTGAAACGTATCAGGAGATTCTTTGTGCGTCTCATTACAGCAGCAAATTTATAAACGCGTTCTTTAGACCGTTTCTAACTTAGTCGCATTCTCGCCTCTCCAATACCATCGTTACACAGTATCGTCTTTGTTAGAGCTGTCTATCGTCAGAAATTCGTTCGCTGCTTCTCCTATTAGTTTGCATTTTATTTTGTCTTATTTTCAATACTCCAGTGGAATGAACCCTTTGTGCTAAGAGTAAAAATAAAAAGTGATAACTAAAGTTCGGATTTTTATGCAAAATGAAAATTGTTTAGGTTAATTGTAAGAAACAAAAGTCAGCTAAAAATGTCTTCTTTTTTAGTCATTTTGATAAATCGTACAAGATGTAAAAGTATCTCATATCTTTAGAATCTTGTTACTGACCCAGCCATCTTTTTTCACAAATGGATAAAATTCGCTAACTATTATGCTAACAACTTCATAGAGACAAGTGCGAGCAAGAGCGACAAGTGGTAACAAACAGAATACAACAGAAGAAGCCAGGTTAAAGAAATATGATTTCGTTCGTAATCAGAAATGATACGTCACTGGTTGCAATATTAATACCGAATCAAGGACTTCGTCGAAGTTCACCTCCCGATTTCACAGTATTCTCCGCAGCGTCTCGAGAAAACCAGTCGATAGCAGTATAAATGGAAGAGCCGCGATACTCTTAAAAAAGTCAAATTTCCGATATCGACGCGTCGAACGGCAATTATTTTTGCTACGGCGTTGAGACCTCTTCGTGTCGCTCGCGTTCGTAAGCTGTCGAGTTCTCCTCGTTACGGTCCGAACCGTCATACGTCGAATCCTCATTGGATCAAATCCAGAAGAGACGCTGCAATTGGGTCTTACCGTGCAGCTGGTCCGTTCGGGGCCCTGATTTGTTGCGTATCGATAGCTTGCTAGGCGACTCTCGGCACTCGGGCACTCGGCTTCCAATAACCGTGCATTTACGCCATGACGATCGATGCTGTGCAAATTTCATGGCCACCTAAAATAGCCGTTTCGGATTTATGGAAATTCGCGTTGCCGTTCGCGTTTAGATAATTACCGGTGGCGTGTGTCGCCGCGCCGCGCCGGCGACCTGTGTTGCGCGTTCGTTACGTATCGCGCCGCACCCGGAAAAAACCCGATGCCGATCGAAATTTCGGTGCTGCCGGTCTCGCATCGACCTTTTGTCACGTTCGTTGTCATATTCGAGTGACGCAATTATTTCTTCGAATTGAATCGCTCATTTCTATACATGCTAAACCGATTCTCACCGCTGCCGCGCGTCGCGACGCCGAGATCCATCGATTTTTAGTGATAGCATTACGATGTTTTTAGCGTTCGCGACTACACTAATGCGACAAAGTAAATATTCTGCGATTTTGAAAGCCCTCGAACTGAGAAAAGTGTTTTCAAATATTGGAAATTGCGTGACGATTGAACAAGTAATTAACTACTGTGTTCAAGTATTTATAGCATTTCAATCGAAATTGAATGGTTCCTCGATTAAAGTATTATTCTAGTTAATTGTAGAGTACAAGTTAACAGGAAGAAGAAATAGTTTTATAAAGTGCTTTGCTGTGGAAGTTTGGTTATAGCAAAAGAGAAAATAGAAAAAATGAATTCGTAGAGCTTTCATGATTTTCGTATCGAAGGGCGATACGAATAGCAGCGAGTTTGTCAACCACAAATCGAGTTCCACTGTACAAAGTGAAAACGGTGATGGAAGTAGACAGAGTGATCGCACGATTAATTCGTTCAAACCCTCGCGGTTTAATTGTAACTACACCGTGTCTTTTTTTTTGCACCGAGATCGGTGTTAAGTACACACCGAATAAGCGAGTAAATAAATTTGCAACCGCACTGAAGAGTCACGGTGTTCAGTTTGAAACGCGACGGCCGTGATACCGGAAAAATCGATCCTCGTCCAGGGTAATTGATTAATAACGTTATTGTTACGACGATTAAATGCATGACTGTTTGCACATCGTTGTAAAAGCTGGACTTTCGTGGTATAAAACCCGGAGCGTGGCACTCTGATATTTTTTATTAGTTTTGTCAATATTCCGCCGCGAGAACCGCGAGAAACGGAAAACAACGAAGTGTGCGAATAAAAACTCCTGTCGCTTTATTTTTATTTTGTAAATTCCTTCCGCTATACTAATGTTTCATTTCCTTTCGTGCTCGATATCGCTCGTACTAATACAAGTACTCAGCGGCCCATACTTAAACCTTCTTATCGTTTATCTCAATCATTTGTTATTGCGATATCTCGTGTGCACATGCTTGAACTTTATTTTGCATTTACTCTATTCTTTCCCGCCCTTACAATCGTACTCGTGCTCGTTGTCGTCTGCCATTTGTCTCGATAGAACACATAAATGTAATTAAGAGGATTAGCGAAGGGCAGACTTCGTAAGTTGCCATTTACAAGGAGAAACCGAAGTTGCAGCGTATAATTAATACGGTTTCGCTTCGACTCCGCGGAAACAACGAAAATAAATTCGCTCGAGAACGCCAAGAAACAATACACGTCGACAAAGGGCCGAAAACACAATTAAAACGCTGGAGACGATTCACAGCGAGCGCAACATCGCCGAGCGATGAACCGAGTAGGCCATTATTATTATTCGCTATAATAACCATGGAAATTATACGATAGAATGAATGGGCAGAAATAGTTCGCGATTCGCGAAAAACTGTGGATTTTGTGCAGGAAACGTGAAATAGAACGTTGCTCTAAATTGCTTGACAAAAAATTCGGATTGTGCACAGAAATCCGAAGTATAATTATTACATATGCATGCGAAATGACTCTGTAACGAACGTACTATTATAAATTGAATCCCCAGGGCGACTTTCAAAGTGCACTAATACTAAACGCTTGTCGTCTGCTCGGAGTTCTGGTCCGAGAATTTTTCGAACAGAATTTCGATGGATTTACCAGCTGAAAGTCGGTCCGATTCGATCGATCGAACTGTTAACCGGTGCCCCCCGACTCGATATCAAAGTCGAAATAACTGCAGCACGAAACGGTAAATACAATTAACACAGAAATCACAGTCCAATTCAATCCTCGATTGATATTTGATTGACTTTGATTTATTTATTTAAGGGCGAATAAACTGTTCGGTGTGCACACGGTAATAGGTAGACAAATAAGATAATTGCGCGGGCGGTTTATTTGTTCCGGAGACTGTAATTTGCATAATCGATCCCATTAACGGCACGCATCCACCACGATTTTCACGGTGGTCCGTTCAAGGCCAACGATAGGAACAAATTCAGCGAAACGAAAATGAACTACGGCCAAAATATACACGCATGGAAACGCTTTTCTTGCAGTCATGGCACACGCTCCCGTCGAGTGGAACTCGACGCGCGAATGTTTTTCCGCCGACCAATCGAACTGCGAAATGATTTTATTGCCGCGCCATCCTTCAAAACCAACAGAGTCCAAAATAACATGCTAGAAATGCGGGAACACGCTTCTCCAACTTTCCATGCAATCGTCGATATTTAAATTGTCGTAGCTTCGTTAAAACGAATCGTGGAACAATAAACCTGCATCGATTCCAAATCTTAATATGTCCACTGCCGCGTCGTGAGGCTAACGGAATAGTTCGCCCAGATTTGAAAATTAATATTTACGTTAATCTATCAATTCCCCAAATTTTACGGGAATCCTCAAAATAGAATGGACGTCTTAACGTTTCAGTTTCAATTCGATTAAATAGATCTAATTTTATGAAATTTTTAAGGCTGCTGACTTGACAGTCGGAGGGTTGCAACTTCTATTGAGTTGTTGCAAAAGTAATTTCAGTTTTTTTGCACGCTGTCTACGTGGAAAACCGAAATGACTTTTGCAGTAACCCGATACTTTTGTTGTCGAGCAGCACTTTTTTAAAAACTGTCTAGAATAGTTGAAAAATCTTTTTCGCGCCGAATCCGTCATAGATACGTCTTTACGAAGACGTTCTGAATAACGATGATATTACTTAAAGGATATTATTTAAGTTTAAGGTAGAGATTTATCATATTTATTGAGCGAATTGCGGTTATCTTATTATACCTAACCCCTGCACCTTTTTTTTATTTTTATTTTTATATAATTTTCTAAGTAATGGGTAACTTCCCGCATACATTCAATAAATAAATAAATTACTGCGAATCGGTGGTATCGCGTTGGCATTTCATTCACCCCGAATCCTCTATTCTACGATTCGAAGATGCGTCAAAAGCAGCATGCCGAGGACTTCCGGAGCAGGCTCGTTGGCCGCGATGCGGTTCCGTTCTGCTACCGAGGCAGTACCGTGCTCGTGCTTGTGCTCGCCCGTGGCCGTGGTGTGCCATCAGGTTGCGATACTGCTCTTGGGAAACGACGCGACGCCGAGGTCCGTGGGCCGAGGGCGCGGGGGTGCGGTGCCGCGGAGGAAGGATAGCTGGAGGGATGATAGCGCGAGAAACAGAAGAAGGAAGATGGAGAGAGCGAATAAGAGACAGAAGGCGCGAGAGAGGCGAGGGGAGGGGCCGAGAGAGCGGGCAGAGAAAGAGAGAACAGGATTGCGCGCGTTCTAGGGGCGAGAGAGTTCGGGGAGAGGGTGGCGAGAGGGTTGAGTGGGGTGAAGCCGAGAGGGGATGCCAGGCCAGTTTACCCTTACTAGCCGCGGCTCGACTCGTCAGTGCGGCCTGAACGGTTAACCGGCCTACTTCTCTTTCGCACGCTCTTGCCTCGAGACTCCTCTGGTTTCTCTCGCGATTTGCGTCGTCGCCGTCACCGTCTTAGTCATCGTCGTCGTCGTTGTCGTCGTCAACGCCTGGACACATCCTCGTCGGCTCTGTTCACCCCCTGAGGCCAGAGGGAGCGAAGCTGCTGGGAGTGGGAGACGGAGACGGAGAGTGACAGGTGAGAAGAGAGAGAGAGCGAGAGGGAGAGAGAGAAAGAGAGAGAGAGAGAGAGAGAGAGAGAGAGCGAGGCTCTCTGGCGAGTGTCTCTGTGTCTCTGGCCTGTGCCCGATAACAAGCCCGATACCGATGAAGAGCAGCCGTTGAACGGCACGGCACGGCACGCCACGGAAGCTGGAAAGAGGCAAAGGCCAGAGTCAGGGTCGTGGCAACCCGAGCGAGCAGACCGACAGCCGGACCAGCAGCGGCTGCAGAGGGTCTCCACCTATCCGTCCGGCTGAACCGAGTCCACCTACGCTCGACGCTGGACACCGGACACTGGAGCAGCTGGCGACGGTGCTCTGGCCACCTCGGAAATCCGTAAGTGCCCGGAGTCCCGTCTCTTCCGACGGGATCGATCCCCGCATCTCCTATCGCGGCTCCTCGCGACTCCTCGCGGCTTGTCCTCTCGCGATCGAATCTCTTCGAACCGACCCAGCCGTTCGTGAGCACCGATTCCGACGCGCCGAGGACCTCGCGCGAGGCTCCTATCTCGTCGAAGATGATGCCAGAGCCAGCTGCAGGGCCTGCTGCCGGATTACACCGCGCCACGCGTCACTTCCGGCCGGCGTCACCGTCTTACGCGGTCTCGGCCTCCTCGTGCACACCATCCCCTAACTCTGTAAACACGGTCTCCGGATCGCTTCTCGGTTCCTGTAGCTTCGGTTTTCTCGAGCCAGTGATTCGTGAACGAGCTAGTGCTTCGGGCCCCGGAAACGGGTTTTCGTGCGACGCAGTTGGGTCTTGTTTCGTGAGCGCCTGCGGGAAGCTTCTGTGGTGGATGCACCGGACTGAGAAATTTTTCGATCATGATTCTATGGGGGTTGTATCAGGCTGACGCAATTCCGGGTCCACGGGGGCGAGATGCATTTTTGCTAGGACCCGAAGGGACGGGTTGAACGGGTGATAGACCGCAGATCGCGGCGCGTTTGTTGTAAATCGGTTTGTAAGATGTAGGAAAATGTGCATGCTGGAAAACGTTAATTACGTTCGGTATAACTGCATTTTCTATATAGAAGAATCTGCAGTTTGGGATTGGTCGCGACGAGATTGTACTTCTCGTTGAGATTGTTCGGTAGCCGACTTTGTTTGCTGAAAGAACCATTGTTCGATTATTCTTTCAAGAGATTCTACACGTGGGAAAAGCAGATGGAAATTCGTTAATGTTGTTCTTAACGGCGCATTTGCAATTACAAAGCGCAATTGTTCGACCACACCGGCGTCGCCTACGATTTCCCAGTGTTTCCAATGCTGACGGGTGAACTTGATTCCGAAAATTGAGTTGTTACGCTTTTAAAGTCCACTTTAGAAGTCCACTTAACCCACGATTCGCTGCAATAGGAGAAGTCACGAGTTCAGGCGCGGTGCATCTATCAGATTAAAAAATGGAAACTCTTTAATTGAAACGAAACAGTTCTTGCACTCGTGTATTTCTAAACCAGGCGATCCGTTTCACCGCACGAATACACTTACTTTAAATTCGCGGCTATTCCGGAAATAATGAACTGCGGATTTCGAGCATTTGCGACAGAAGCGTGTATTCCAAACGCAGAAAGGTAAATTCATTCGCATTCGAAATTCTGTATCCTACAATTAATGCAGGCTATCTTTATTTTGCATAGGAGTTAATTAATTTAGAAAATCTACGTTTAACATTAGAAAGTTGTTTAAGTAAGTTTTCGAGTTTGTACCAACCTCGCATTTAACATGGCTGATGTTATCGCTATCATTTTTGTGATAACAGTCAAATTCATCTTGAGCAGAGTTAATCGAAAAAATTGTATTTTGCTACAAACTAAAGATTAATATCTTAAAAGCTATTTCGATTGTAAGCCTGGTTGTCTCTTTGGCAAGATAAACCGTTTCGGAAAATGCCATCAGCAAAAAGAGAATATTATTTTGAGAATAAAAAACCGCTGCTCAATTGGTGCCAGTCGAATTCGCAGTAGAGTGCTGGTGCATCTCGCACACACACGATTCTGCTTGCAGCGCGACGAGGGTGATCGCGCGAACTGGTTAATGGGTCCAGCAATTATTTTCGAATACCGGCGAGCAGCATGCAGCGCGTCGTTGATCACAACGGACCGAAATCTAGGGTGCTTTATCGAGCCTCAAACACAATCTCGAACGACGTTGCTCGCGCTTACACGCCGCTGGGCCCGCTCGTGTTGTCCCGTTTTGCTAAACGATCTCAACGACAACAGCGTTTCGTCGCAACAAGTTGAACCGAAACGTAGAAACCAGCGACAGCGTAGCAATGCAAATATCCGCGCGCAACCATCCGGGATCGATTGCGATCGATCGGATTTCTGGCGACCAGATGCCTCGTCGTGTAATTAATTCACCGGTTTTTATAGCGTGTCTAATTATGCGGAGTTCGACGAAGTTATTTAGGAACATCGATAAGCAATCGATTATTTTTAGCTGCGCTCACTGTGCTTGTTTCACTGATACTCGGGAACCTTGGCTGGCGCGCGGCCGTGTTTGGCGACACTATGCGACACGGTGCATCGAAAAGTTGCAGTCTTTTTTTTCTCTATATAAACACGATTCCGCCGCGATGCCATTGCGCTCTCGCAGCGAGCACCGTTTTAATTTCACGTAGGGAAAAAGTTTCGCACACCCTGCGGAGGAGAATACCTCGTGGATCGATGTATTTTTTCGTTGGCGAGTTAATTATTTTTAAGCAGCTAAAAATAGCCGACACATCGCGCGAGTTCCATGTAAAAATACGTAGTTGTCGTCGACCGCCGAACACCTCGATAATCAATTTAGTCGGAGAAAATGCTCTCCGGTCGTATCCTAGGCATTTTCTTTCGTACGTTTCGCGGAAAGATCTTCGGTTCACCATTAACTTGATCAACGTCCCGGTGAAAGAACACCAAGCTCCATTTAATCATCTCTCCTACAAATTAATTCCCCGGGGAACGTCCTTGTCGCAGCCTCGGAAAACGGGCCAGCAGGGGCTGAACCGGCGCGCCGCGGCGCTGTATCTCGCCTCCATGAAAATTCTTTCTATTTTCTGCCCTCTCATATTTTTCTTTACAACCGTCTTCTTTACTACTGCCTGCCCGCGTTCTTAGGAACGCTGCGCCCGTTAATAACCATTACCATCATTATCAACAGCCCGCGTAAAACTTTTAAAGTCCGACCACTCCTGCTGGATCCGGCCTGCGCGCCGGAAGCTGTGTTTATTATTTCATAAATCTGTACCACGAGATATTAAAGTGCGGTACACGATGATAAAAGTAATGCGAGACGAATGGAGCAAACACCCTCGCGAGGACAGGCCGAGGCAGCATACTGTCTTCATCCTGCCTTCATCCTGCCTTCATCCTGCCTTCAACCTACCTTCATCCCGTGACGTATGCTTTTCCTTCGTGTGCCGTTCTGCTCCGAAATTTCAATTTTCGTTCGCTTTTTTGTGTTTAATCATCTCGGGATCCAAAAATACCAGTTTACTTTGAAAATCTTGATAGCGCGAGTGGTTTGCCAACATTTCAAGCTTCGATTTTGTTCTTGTAAAACATAATTTCCTTACGTAGGCATTTGAGTGACCTACGAGACTACAATTTCAAGTCAATTCAATTTGAATCCAAGTTCTTGCGATTCGAATAGTCAGCAGAACAGTTAACTTAAATGTTTTTATAGTGGCGTCACTTCGCAGACGTTGCACGTCTTTATTTTATTATCTTGGAGTATAGATTCTCTACGTTAAAGACTATCCTATTTCAATTGCTACTTATCTCAATCCAACTTTTAAAGATCCAAAAATTGTCGACCCAATTCAATTGCTGAATGGAAAAACCTTTGAATCAAGAACTAAAGGACTCTATAATCTCTGCAGCGACTGAAATGTTAGCTACTACCTCGCACCATGGCGAAGGATATAATTTGTGAAAACTCTCGAATGTTCTTGTAGAATTTAAGCTAAATAGTATAGTACAAAAGTAAATGGTGTATAGTTCGGTGCAAGTGTATTATCTCGACTGGCATGTGTTACCGCGTAGCAAGGATAAGACCGAGTTTACTTTTGCCCTCCACAATTTTCATCGCGAGTCCTAAAAATTTCATCAACTTTAAAATGACAAAGGTTGACCGTCTCGCAGATTTCGCGTTAATATTCGCTGTCTCCAATGCTTGAACCCATTGTGTTCTACGAACGACCGAGCCACGAAAAGTTCTAGAAACGGTGCAGGGACTGGTCCTGCGCCTTCCGCGTTGGGAGTCGCGGGATTTCAGGAAGGAAGAAAAATAGCAGCAGGTATTTTCCCTGTCGAGCGTTGAAATAAAAAGCGCGGCCGATGCTCGAGGGTAGGGACGCGTAGGATCGATTTCGAGCGAAGAAGATCGTCCCGCAATAGTCCTATTAGTCCGCGTGAGTTACGGCGACAAAGCTACTGGATCAACGATAAGATCGGCGAACGGATATCGAGGAATATGTGGCACGGATTAACGCCGCGCCGACTGGGCCTGGCCTGGCAGCCAGCTCCGCCGATAAATTTCGATAGGCTTAAGTCCGCTGGATGCACCGGAGATCGAGGATCGGATTTTCCTAGCCCGAGGTCGCCCGATAAATCTCGCTGCGTAGACTGAGAGCGGTGAAGGCCGCCACGCCGACACCGGCCGCTTTCGAGCCGAGCTTCGTCCCCTTTCGAACTTGATCAATTTTCAGTTTAACCTGAGCAACGCTACGCAACGCAGAAACGCGGGACAGGGTTCGCCGAGGTAACAATCGGACGCGAACCCTTGCCGCGTTCACTCGGCGATCTGGATCGATCTGGGAACATATCGGGAGATCGCCCCGAAGGATCTGCAAAGTTGAAGCAATTTTAGGGAGAATCGAAGAATTCGCGGGTAGAGTTTAGGGAATCATTTAAACGATTGAGTAACACTAGGTTCCGAAATATATTTTTATCGTAATATATTGTAGAAACTGAATGTGACTAGGATTTTTAGAACACAACATTTAGCAAATTTTATGTTTCTAGTTTCGGTTTCACTGATTGAATGATTTCAATATTATCGGAATTTTTCGAGCTAATATTCGGCGCTTAACACGTTAAGGAAATTAAAAAATGTTTAGGTTTGCTGGATTTTAGTAATCAACGTTGTAGAAGTTGAAGTATTTAAAATAAAAATGAGTATGACGTTAGCGTGAGAAAAATGAGATTGCTCGAATTTTGTGCGACTTCATCGAGAGGATAGTTTGCCATTCGAATTGTTAATACTCCTTGTAGGAGAGTATTAAACACTTTAGCAGTGGTGGAATTTTCTGAAGCTGGCCAGATGTTCAACACAATGTTTTTGTTTACGAAGATGCTTCAGATTACAGGAATTTTTCTGTTTGAAATCACAGAGCGAGCCTCACAGATAGTGTGCGATAAAATTCCATCTTCTTCGTCCGCAGATACTGAGATAGCTCTTGTAGATTAGTAACAATGATGCTGAAATTTTTAATGGGTAGAAGAGTTGCTGATAAAAACACGGTTATGATTAGGTCAAAAGAGAGGAAAATATTGAACAGTTGAATCTTGAATGTTCTCTGCGGTAGTTGATATATAGTATTGCAGCCAGAACGTACTTGGAACTCAACACTATCACAACTTCGTTGAAATCTTGGTAAATGTGAGTAAATGCTATAACGTTATACGAATGGCTTCATTTAAGCGATCCAGGTGGACAACCACGCGGCGAACAAAATTGCAGCTATAGCAATCCTCATCCGATACAATTTGTAACCCACCCAATACGTAATTGTGAGTGTGCCTTTTCGTTAAGCATCTTCCACTCTATTTTTCTAAAGTATGATTCAAGATACTTTCCAATTTCACCGGCATGATCTGGAAACTACCCCTTGCATATCTTTCGTTTTTATTTATTTTTATTTCCCAAAGCGCGTTTCAAATTAATTTCTCATTTGACAGACACGATTGTCAGACCATCCTCTCGCCGCATACATCCAGTTTTACTATTTCGCATTTTATAAACTATTCGTTGAATTATTTTCTAAATTTTCCTATATGATTTTCAGACTAACCTAATTCAATTTTTCATCTTTATATTTTATAAACTGTCCCTTGAATTAATTCCTTATTTTACACGTGCTCTAGCCATGCTTCACTTCTTTATATTTTCCAAATTATTCCTGCAATTATTTATTTTTATTTACGCGATCTCGAGACTAGCCATGCACATACATATATTAACAAATAAGAACAAAGCAAAAATCATCGACGAATATTTAGCCAGATTCGTAGTTCACACCCGCGAGTGCTGCCGATTCGAAATTTCCTTGGAGCGGCAAAATTCCTCAACAGGGTAGGTGTTAATATTCCACGCACTATCCACGAGGGAATCGGCAACTGTGAAAGGAGGGGGACGACGACATTGAATCGAGCACACGATGAATCGGAGTGAGCCCGTGGCAAACGGGGTCCTTGAAACGATTCGAATAGCGAATCCATCGATCGCGCTCCGACCCGCGGGAAGCGGCTTTTATCATCAGTTGCGTATCCTACTAGGCGCGTATCCTCGAGCGTTCAGCGTCTTCCTCGACGCGTTGCGTTGCGTTTCATTTCTTGCGATTATTCCGACGCGATGAATCTTAAGTCACCTTCGAGCCATCGAGAACACCAGATCATTTTTGCCCGATAAAACTGATCCCTGCTTGTATTACGCCTTTGTCAGCAGCGATTCAACGTTGACGTCGGATGAGAGCCACTCGACAGTCATTTCCTCATCATCGAGATCGAAATTCGGAGGAATATTGCGGCTAAGTAGTTCTTGGAATACGGTGGAATTCGTTCTTGTTTACTGTACACGGTTTTAGCCGAAAGCGATCCCCTCGGAATCGTAAAAAGAGAGCGATCCATGTATCTCTCACAAATATCCGACTAAATGCTATTGTTACATTGATAGCAGAGGCAGAATGCGATGGATAGACGAACGATTAGCTCCATAAATTCTTCCATTGAAAACGGAAAGTAACCGCGATAAAATTAATAAATCGATAAAGGTATTATGTTACTCATTGAGCAAGTTTTTAATCGAGCATTCCTCGTATTTCGACGATTCTAATCTAATTCTGACGAAAACGCTATTGCATACTATTTCAACAACACGATGATAAATTGATAAGCAGACTGTGGCGTTCGTGTAATTCGTTGGAGTCGGGAATTAACCAGGCAGACCGTTAAAACAATTTTGGATCAATTCTAATGACGGTATTGCAGTATCTGTTGCAATCTGCATGGAGAATTTTTATTTTCCATGAAGACTCAGAATACTTCTCTCTTTTCCTCTCTCTTTGTGGGACAAATCCGAAAAAGAGAAAAGATAGCCAACCGGTCGATTTGAAGAAAAAACAGCGCGACACTTCTTCTCGTCCCCTTAATTTGAAAAAAAGATGAATCCCAGTGGAGGAAGATCCGCACGGAAAGATTGACCGCGGCTTTTTTCGGAGCGCAAAGCATCCATTTTCAATGTTGTCGCGGAGGATTCGAAGCACGGTGGCGAACTCGCCGGCCAAACAGTTGATAAATTATCTGTCGAGTGGTCTGTAGCGATAATTCCACGACCGAAGTCACCGAGAATGGTATCAAGTTCAATATGTACTCGCCAACTCGATTCGGACACTTAAAGTTTCGGTATGCGGGCCTCGAATAATTGATTCGTTAATTCCGGTTGTATCGCGGGCTACGTGGATTCAATTTACGTAAGCTGCTTTCCTACGATCTGAAAAGACCTCCGACTTGCTAACACCGCCGAGAACTTCATCCGTAGAACGATGTAATAGTCAACGAAACATCGATTAAAGCTTAACGCTAGGTTTACGGAGCATTGAAAGCAACTGCTTTATATTACTTTTGCACGAGCAACCAGAATATACTTATTTGTCTGTCTAGTGATTTTTATTGTAATATTTGCCTCTCGTGATATATTTAGTGAACGTAAACCTAGCGTTAACCTAAGTAGACAGAGCCAGTCGTGAAAAAACGTGAGTCAGTTTATAAAGGACACGAAAAAGCGGAGAGATTTCATGAAATCTTAATGAATCAATTTGTGTTACTTGCAAATTACAACTTTCTAGACCCACTGCAAATGTATTTAGCGACTCACGAACAAAACAAAGATAGTCCAACACCGTCGTAGTTTCTATTTTATTATTCTCGGAAGATCCTCAGAAGTTACAAGTACATAAAAGTCTACGATTTACGAATAACCTAATTAAATTCTCATCTCTCTTATCACAAGCACTTCTAATTGGACTAATCAACTTAAACTCGATTCTGCGGTCGTTCTACTTCAAGCCACAAACGATCAACCAATGAAGGTTGAAAGTCCAACAAGCGGCGAACTATAAAAATCTGGCTATGCTGGTCTCGAAGACTTGATATACTTAATATACGGTGCCCAAACTTCTCGCAGCTGTTCATCATCCTGAACTAAATAACGTTAGACGCAGGTGACAGAAGAGAAATTGACGGTAATTTTTCGTAGGAGTTAGGTTCGTCGGATCAAGGATCGCGTGAAAAGCTCCGCAATGAATCTCTGCCAGGACAAAGAGAGAGAGAGAGAGAAAAGAAGTTTGAAGAAGAGCAAGAGAAGCGAGGCGTCGGCGTCGGCGTAAAGTAAACGTTGGGGCACACACAGGTGGCCTTTGCTTTCGTTTGAACTCACAATCAGTGCCGAACTAAAAATAGGAACCGTGACCTAACTACGCTCGATTCCACAATTATGCACTTCCTCCGGTTGTCCGACTATTTTTCGCTCCCCCGCGACCGAATCAATGCGCCGCCAATACAACAACAGCGTCGGCCGTTGTCTGTGTGTCGCGACGACCACCAAGCTTAACAGAAGAGAAAGAAAGAGCGGGAGAGGCAGAGAGATTCAACCCCGTGGACGTAGGTATAGCGTTGACTGAAAGTGAGATGAAATTCAGACGGATCGAGGGAAACAGGGTCGACTCGATTTTTTTCTGTCTCTCTTTTCCTCTCCCTCTTTCTCCCTCTCTTTCTCTCTCTCTCTCTCTCTCTCTCTCTCTCTCTCCTAACAGTGATTAGACTGCGAATCTTTGTGCAGAGAGAAAATTGTCTGCACGAATCCCAACACACAAGGCTCGAATAAAATGGACCTTCCTCCTGCATCGAACTAGATTCGACGCTGACTTTCGCAATAATAAATACTTTGCCGATTGACGTTACATTCGTGAATAATGCCGCAATCGCACAGTACCCAAGAAACAATTGCAGCATTTCTCGGAACTTCTAAATAAAGTGGAAGTTGCATCAAACGCAAGTCAGAAGAATCAAGCAGAGAATCTTTCTCTTGCTTTTCTCCTGCACACTCGACATTGACTATAGCGGTAACAGTCATTTTGCCGATTTACGTTGCATTCATGCACAATGCCACAATCGCAGTATTTCTCAACCGTTCTGAATAGGTTGCAACGTTTCGTATGGGAATGTGATTGAATTATATGTCGCGATTGCGTGATATTTCTCAACTGTTCCAAATAGATTACAAAGTTGAATAATGTAATCGGTGTTGGCTACTATTCGAACTGTTTCGAGGAAATAATTATCCAAGATAATTCGCCGAGCGAATACTTTTTGGTCGAAGATTTTATTCGAATAACGATTATTTATAATTCGTTATGAATCTATTTAGTCGAATAATTCTTTAGTCGAACAATTCTTTAGTTGAATATTTCTTTAATCGAATATTTCTTTAGTCGAATATTTCTTTAGTCGAATAAATTATTCGCAAAATTCTTTGTTCGGATAAATTATCCGAATACAGAATGTAAAATAATCTGTGACGGAGGAAATTGTATTTGTATTGGTCTTCATCTCTTATACATCATCTGGATACAATTTTGGCGGACTGTGATCGGAATAAACGAAAACAGACAAAACACTCTGAAAAGAGACGCTTATTTGTTCCTGAGGCAGATTTGGAAAATCGTGTTTTGTATCGGGCCAGGACCTCGATTTAGCAACTCCGTTCTCTTGGACATCCTAGTCGTCGCTCCGGGTTCATTTCTTTCTCGCCGCTGGCGGAGCGATGGGCCCGAGGCGAAAGTAATCTTGCGCTGCCGAGGAATCCGAGCGAAAGCAATTTTACCACTCGTCGCTCTGCATCTCAATGAGCCCGTCGATTCGACGGCATTTTTAAGCGCATCCGAGGGCCGGCTGCACGCCTCACAGGCGACGAACAACCGGCGCGGCGAGGTGTTAACGCGCCGCTTTGCATAAACGCGCGGCTACGGCCGCTTCTGTGCTCGCGTCGCGTCTTTTCAACCCTTGGACACCTGCGACAGGGTACACCGGAACCCTCAGCATCGAAATCGTCGGTCCATCGCTCAATTTCTGTCGACTACGTATCTATTTTGAATCGCCAGTGCCGTAAACGTTGGCTTTTTCACTGGTCTTTTTACGAATTGATAACGATCCGGAACGAATACCAGCTTGTTTTTCATTTTATTCCATTGATTTATCTCTGTAAGCCGATTTCTGATATTTCTTTCAATTTAAGCAGACTTCCGGCGACCTTTAGACTCCCTCCGCCTTTTTCAGTTTAAAGTAGATTCTCGTATCTACGTTCTTAAATTGCCAATTAATTATTTTCTGTTTCGGTTCGAATCGATTCTCCTCGACTCATATTGATATTTTGTGCGATTTAAATAGATTTTCTTTGACTCTCGGACTGCCGGGCGCCCGTTACCTCTTGTGGAATTTTCATTTGAACGTTCGGCCGAACGTGTGACGAAATGATAACACCGTTTCGTAGCTCGCGATCCGAAGCCATGAGACAGATGATAGATAAGCGATCGATATACTTAAGAGCGTAAATGGAACGGTAGTCTACGCGGGCCTGCATTTCCAAGATAATTCGACTTCGAAAGTTAGCCAAACTCGCATGAATCGGCCAAGCGGAAACAGTAACTCATGAACAGACAGATTAATCCATCCACTATGTAACGAAGCGTGCCTGCGTATATACACCACTGATATCGTATTTCAATCTCTTCGCGACGGAAACATCAAATCGCGAAATAATTAGCCGAGAAGCTTGTTCAAGGTTGTATGACATATCGGCGAAAACAATATCGAGAAAAATGATTAGTGGATAAGCGTTCTAAGTAAGTTCGTAGCACGTTTGGAAACAAACTCTGTTCTCTTCTCGAGAACGTCCATTGTATCGATCGCATTGTTCATGAAACGTTAATTAATTCCTCTCGAAGAGGACGATAAAACCGAAATTTCATTCTTCACAAAATACTGTACTATTGTCTTATAGTGCTACGTATGCGACTGTACAAAGATTAAAAGAACTTATTAGAATAGATAACTTAAATATATAGAACTTATAAACGGATGACGCGTTTCCAACTTGTACTAATATGTTACTTGCGGCTGTCACTGACAATTTTTATTTTACATAAAAATCACATTTTTCAACAAATCTATCTGTTTCAAGATACAGTAGAGACTCCCCTATCCAAACATTTATGTTTGCAATATTCTTGTATAGAAACGTTTCATTATCTAATCATTGCAATATCACTTCTTTTATTTATAACACGTTATCACATATTAGAAAACTTGAATTACATTTTTAGATAGCAAAACGTTTCGGTATCAGGATATTACAAAAATAAACCTACGTACATCCTTGAATCGTTAGACCCGCACTTCTACGCGACTACTACTCCTAGTGACGTCATGTCACGACAAAATCCGCAGCTCCATTGTTACCAAGAAGCGATCGTTGCAAGCCTGGAGAAGCTGCCACGCCAGAGGGTTAATTACTAGATTTCCTCTAGCACGACAAGAACTCGATATCAAAGAAAGACGCAAAATCGTCTGATCGCTACTTCCTGGAAGAAACTCCGACATTCTTCGGCGATCCGCGGATTTCGAACTCGATAACGATAACTGCGATTAGGTTCCCGTTATCGGTGCGGCGCGGTTTGCGGAAGGGGTAACTCGCGAGGAGGAAAGAACGTATTTTCGAGGCGGAATGGAAGTCCGATTGTCGAGCGCCCCTGGAGAGAAAAAAAGGTACATCTCGATACCGGTAAGTGTCGAGATCAACGGCCCGATAAAGACGCTGGCCTTTGTTCGCGCGGCCCCGTTATCGCCGCGGCGTATCTGCGCGCGTCTGCAATTCCGAGGCGGTCGAGGCATGTCGCGTGTTCCCTCCGAACCCCCTCTAGCCCCCATTTCATCCCCTGCGTCCTCTTCTCTTCATCCTCCGCATCCTCTCCTCTCTTCGTCGTGGTCGTCGTCGTCCTCGTACCCGCCGAGCGGAATCGACCTTTCCGCCCGTCTTTTGTAGGGACGTTGAAACAAATTGTCCGTCTTTCGCCGACCGAAAAAAGGGATTCCCTTTGTGCCACTCTCCCTCTTCCTCTCTCTCTCTCTCTCTCTCTCTCTCTCTCTCTCTCTCTTTCTCTCTTTTTCTTTCTCTGTCTCTGCCGGTTATTGTGCCCGCGGGACACGGAAACGACGGAAGATGGCCAGGAACCAGATAAAAAGCGAGCGTTGTTGCGCCTTTCGGGCGCAAAGTGTTCGCCGTGTGGCGAGCACCCCGGACGATTGCGAGTGTTGTGGATCGGCTGATTATTTCGAGTGATTGTTTCCAGGTGGTCTTGATGAGAGATGTATTCGGAACCACGTGTGTTTCGTTGGTCTGTTCTGGGTTTGGGAATCGATAGATGAGTTAAATGATTTCAATGAAATTTTTAACATGCGTACATACGAGTTGCCGAGAATTATTAAATGCATTTCTTACGCTTTCATAATAGGTTCAAATAAAGAACTGAAAAGATGGAAGATTTTTTTTAGTGAATTAGTCCCTCTAATATTTACGAGAAAGTTCGAGTAAATTAGACTAACTGTAAAAAAGTGATATCGTTTTAAAAGTTGCGTGGACACGTTTGCTTCTTATTGTATTATATACAGGGTGTCATGTAACTGGTGGTAGAACCGGATGGGCGCTGTTTCTGCGTCAAAAAATAAGTCGAAGAAGAGAATAATATCTTTTCATTTAAAGCTCCGTTCGTGAAAGATGCGTCTAGTTCACGTGGCTTGTAGTATCACCAGAAGTAGAATAGATTACCCCTTCAACCTAGTTCTCCTCGAAAACGGATACTCGAACGAAACAAATTCTATATTTTCGACTTATCTCTTGACCTAGAATCAGCGCTTATCTCGTTGTACACCAGTTAGATGACACCCTGTATATAAAGTAGAATGATCCCAGAAAACCTAGAATCCAGTAATCAACGCAATAAAGGGAAATTAATTGAGTGAGTCGAGGCTGAGAGGAGGTATCGCGTACAAATGGCGGAATCCGTAATTCAGAAAATTGGCGGCGATGCAGAGCCTGCGTTAAATGGGAATCCGCGCAGTGCTGTAGCGGCTCGGTAATGATTGAGCGCGCGAGAGGAAATTGTCTTCGATTTAGGTATTGATTTAGAGAAATTGGATTCGAGCATGGTGTTCCGTTGCGCGTTGGCAAGGCGAGAATCGACTTTCCACGGAGCTGTTCCCGTGGTCTGTGGAACGTGCCTACGATCGCGTTGTGGTTTGGCATACTCTCACACACACTCACACACACACGTATGCATACTCTTTTTCTCGGTACTTACGGCACGGGGGGAGGGAAAAAAGTAATTTCCGGGGGGCAGTGTCTGACACACGAATCCGGCCGCGAGCGTATAAAGAAAGCGGTCGTCAATAATGAAACGGTGGCAGACGCTGGTGCGGCGACGAGGAGCGAAAAGGTCGTGGCACGGTGCAATATTCATAAGCCTTCTAGGCCAGGTCAGAAATTGGACGACGCGGCACGACGGGAAAAGTAATGCGGCTGCGGACATCCCTGGATCTCCTGCTTTCGATTCTGCTTACGATCCTACTTCGGACCGCGCGATTTCCTCCGGTTTCCTTCGCATAGATCCTCGATTACGTTCTTCGCATTACGTCTCGCACTGGTACAGTGAAATCCCGCTTATCTAATCAGGGTTAATTAGGGGGGCTTGGAGGTTCAATTAATGGAACAGTCGTTTAGCTACAATGCTAAACTAAGTCTTTATCGAATTACACGGTACATTGTGTCAAGTATGAGTCGCCTTATTGTTAGATCGAACTGCTTATGTGCGAGAGATGTTCAAGACACTGCATGATCGAGACTTATAAACGGTAATAAAAATGAGTTAATCTCAGATCGATCTGTTCCCATGCGAAACGTATATAGACGTTATAGAATTCTGACGTCGAGCAGACGGAATTTTGAATCTTATTCCATCGTTTTCCAATGATCAGTTCGATCAATCGTCGCGCAATGATCATATACACACGCGACCGAGGCTTTCCTCTCGTCGATGCGCCGCTGATTTGTTCTCGTGAATCGCAGTGGCGACCCGAAGGTGGTAGAAAGCCGAGAGGTGCAGGTTCACGTGTCCGCGGCAAAAAGCCGGCTAATTCCCTCGGCAGCGTTAACAGCGTCGAAAAGTAGCCGCACGCTAGAGCCCGATTGAGTCAGGTGCTGCGATTAGTTGCCGGGCACCGGTGACCCCCGCGGCGCCACTGAAAATTAGCAGCAGCCACCACCGTGGCTACCGGTGGTCGCCGAGCTGCGTCGGTTAGGTTAATCCAGCGGAACGGTGCGGCGCGGCACGGTTAGGCGATCGCAATGCGCGCCGGTGATTCGCAAGAGACCCAGCCGATGCTCCCGTCACGCGATGCGCCACTCGGAATGGTATAAACAGTTTGCGGGCCGTGTCGGCTGACACAAAGCCCTAGAAAATGGTGCTCCGGAGGAGGGGTGCAGCGAACAGAACGGAACAGAAGAGAAGAGAAGAGAGGAGAAGAGAGGAGAAGAGAAGGGAAGGGGTCGGAGGATCGTGGCTCGGGGAAAGGTGAAACAGGGGAGAGGAGGGACGCGACGGCAGTAAATTCGCGGGGGATAGGAGAGGATAGATTAACCCGGTTAGATAAGGATCTACGGAGAACCTGCCGGCATAATAAGGCCGCGAGGGCTCGTTGCAGTCGCAGGTGCCCTCTCTCGACAGCGTCGCCCGCTCCCAAACCCATCCCCGGGCCATTTATCAACTTCCTATTCAATTTTCTTCCTTCCTCCTGTCCTCTCCATTGTCTTCCAATTGCTGAATATCGTAACGATGTTACTTACCTCGAACTTACTTGAATCGCTACCCGGTCTCGACGAAGATATTGCTCGTAGACCGAAGGATTGCCGAAACGGATTAACCCGCCGTTTCTGGGACTCGTTTAGGACCGGTCTTCGGACCACTTCAGGTAGTCCTTTGACTCTAAAGGAATTTTATAGCTTCAAACTTTTCAAAATTCCGTGGCTGACGTAAATCCTGGTTAGAGCTCGGTATGGACGTCACATATCGGTATTGAAACCGATTTTCCAAATAAAGGTCATGTTAGGACAACGTGGGAACAAATACCGGTGTAATATCGAAATCTCGAACTATTTCGGTTTTCAGTCTCTGATTCGGTTTATAGGAGATGCATCGACTATCAGGTTTTTGTACGGCTGTGCTAGCCGAACTCGTTACACTCGTTGTAGCAGCTTTCGGGGCAGATCGTTATCTAATCGGGTCAATCCGGTGGCCGGTTTTCCCGGAGGCCTACCGTCGCCTGCTTTTTAATGCGTGACTTACACGTCACGTGTGAGTTCCTTATGCGAACCACCTTCCGCAAAAACTTGTCGCATTCTGTAGGAAACTTTCGCGGTGTTTGTCTTCATGAGTGCCGGAAACTGAAGAGAGAATCGCCCCTTCACCTTTCTAACTCGTTGGATCATCTCCGTTGATCTAGGTTTATTTGCAATCGAGAGATCGTCGCTCTCCCGACGTGGAAGTTCTGAGATCGAAATGCGAGGCTTCGGACGCCTTTCGATTCGCCGATCGGTTTGCAAATTTCGATATCGGTGCGATTAATCGCAAGCTTGAAATTCGTGTCGCGATGTATTCGAGAAGGGCGAATTTTCTGAAGATGCGAAGAATGCAGAAGAGCCGCGAGAGTAATCAGTACGATCGTCCTTGTCTTTGCTGTTCCAGTTCGATTAAGTATATCGCCTCGATTCTGCAGGATTTCTCGGGGTTGTAATTGTAGGAAGATCTTCTCTGTCCATCTAGGTTCACGAGATCCGATGATCGGGGGCAAAAGAATCGGGAACGGCGAAGGAACGGAATGCATCCGGCGCCGCGAACGATTTTTCCTTTGCACCGGAGCTGCATTGCGGCTGCAGCAGTTCCCGACGCATTGCCACCGTGCACTCGCGTCGACGGGCTGCGTCGAACCCGACGGATTTCGCCCCGAGTGTCCGACCGGACGAGTTCCTCCTGTTTCCGCATACAAATTGGACCCGCGGAATTCCTGCGACTCTATGAATTTATTATCGGCCACCCCTTTTCTCCCTCTCTCTCTTTCTCTATCTATCTATCTATGTCTCCCTCCCTCCCTCCCTCCGCCACCGATCGGATAACTTTGACGGCATCGGCGCCTGCCCGAAATGCGGCGAGAAAAACCAGCTCCGTTTCAGTTTTTATTGGGGGAGAGGTGGGAATCAGCCTTCGGGGAATATCTAATCAAACGGATTTGGATTTCAATTCGGATACGTAATTAAAACGCCTGCGCGCGTACTCAGCTATTGTTTGACCCCCGTTCATTAATTGATCACGCGTTTTACTTCGATCCGTACGTTCTCCATCAAGAACTTTCTTTTCTTGGGCGATGGTTAAACGTGTTCGGAAAGTCTCCGGCAAATGTTTTTCAATGAGACTAAAGAAAGTATCGATTCCAAACTTGGTGAAAATCTTCGTCGATTGTTAGCGAATGCGACAGCATGTTTTTTATGCAGACGGTTTCGATATATCTTGCAATACTTTCGAGGATTTCAAATATCGAAACTAATTGTCGCAGCAATCTCAAATTTGCTCTTATTAATCCTTTACGCTCGAGTAGTGACTCTGTGGCGTTACTCAAGATCGTTATATAATATTCTGAAATAATTTTTACATTCTCAGATTTCTTTAGTTTTAAAGAATTGTTAAAATTATAACCGTTGTCTAGACTGGAAAATGGAAATATTGTCATCTAGAACTATTTTCGGTTTAGAGCTAAGATGGCGTCGATTGCAAAGGGTTAATCTTCAGAGGATACAAAAATAATTTTTTATATGGTCATCGCACGTCAACCTAGACTTATACTTTGACGAACAATTCTCTATCTTCAATGAATCTTGCAGTATCTTTTTATCCGACGCTTCGCACATTTTTATTAACGCCTCCTACGCTGTAGCGATTCCGAAGATCGACAATCGGACACGAAAGCCGCAAGAACCCAGTAAGAAAATATTTGTTGGAGCGTGTCAACGACGAGCGTTGCTCGCGCCGGTCTCGACGAGCTTTCTGTTTCTCGAAAGCTCTCCGTGCGGGAAAGAAGAAGAGACTGCCGAGCCGCGCCGGTGCTCGGGCTCCTTTGAGCCTGACGATTAACACTCGACTTATCCAAGTCGAGTCGAGCCGAGTCGAGTCGAGTCGCGGTGTTCCAACAGCTTTTCAATCTGTAAGAGCGGCTCGAGCTTTCCGCGAGACCCTTTGACGTTCGCGGGGCAAACTGCGATTGCGAGCCAGCCGAGCCGGATGCTTAATTCGAATGAGAGCTATCGATATTGCCTTCGAACTCGTCGAGATCCTTCGAACTTCCGGCACCAGTCGTCGATTTTTCTTCACGGAATGGTCCTTCACTCGAGAATTAACGCTGGCTTGTGACTTTCTCCAAATCTGACTGAAACTCGGCTCAGAATCGAACTAAAATCGCTAGAGATCGCATCTTACTTTATTCAGACGACGGCTAACGTATAATTCGAACTTATGTCATAGGCGCATCTTAGGACCAAAGTTTTAGCGTGCATTCGATTAAAGTTCAAACTAGCTTTAGCATAGATTAACCCTCGAACGGCAAATCTTTGTCACAAAAATATAGCTTAACATGCTTAGGATTATTCATAATTTTATTTTGCAATCTCTTCGATATAGTTTTTTAATGGATGTACTTCTCCTACAGTCGAGGGATTTTGTATCGATCTTCGTGAAACTGTCGACGATTTTAGTTAATTGCCAGAAACTAGATAGTCAAGTAATAGTATATTTACATTCTGGGTTCAAATAGACCCGAGCCGCGCCGTCCGGGTGTTAACTGGTGCATTATTTTCATAGAAATGAAAGCTGCTAGAAGATACGTTAATCTAATGTTGAATAAATCTGTGAGTGTAGTTTATTCTTAGCTAGCTTAACCAGCTAGCTGTTTTAATCTGTTTGAAAAGTGTGATTATACTGCATACGTTCGATTTTCTTCATATTTAGATATATCGCTGTTATAAAGTACATAATTTAATAAAGAATATCGAGGTTCATATCCTTCTTACCCAGTTAGCTGTTTGTCACGAGTGTACTCGCCACGAGAAAATGGCTTCTGTTACGACGAGTATACTCGTCGGACTAGTTAAGAAATAATAAAAGCATGGAAAATCGAACTTCTACTAGAAAATAAGATAGAAATACAAGCTTAGTTCAAAGATAGAAGCTTAGAGTATTAAGTTTAACACTATTTCTACCAAGCGGTGTCAAAAGACACATTTAAAATTTTAACATCAAATTATTCTCCAAGTTTAATTATTTCTCCACAACTAATTTTTTGACTTCTCGTACAATAATTGTTAAATTAATTCAGTGATATCATTTTTTCCAGCTCATCCTGGACCTAAAAATATGCATCTGGTATACCTATTTCTAGCATGAGGTGTCTTTTGACATCTTAAGGATTTCATAATAGCGTCCAATATTAAACGATTTTACATATAAATATATTAATATTTTACATATTACATATAAATATCAACACCATTTTGCGGCATAACATCGATTAAATATATATATCATTAAATATATTGCTCAAATTATCTATATTTAACTGACAATTTCAAGTCCCGACAGTTTCGGCAATTATTTGCATTTAAACGCAAAGGTGTCAAAAGTTACCTTTTGGTCGAAATAAGTATGTATGAAATTGCGGTAGAAATAGTGTTAAATCAAAATCCGATGACATTGCGTTCGCGATAGAGCAGTTGCAAAGCCTGAGTAGCGTCGAGCGCAAGAGGATAAATCAAAAGCAGAGGAGGGAACGATTTTCGCGAGGTAAATTATGAGAGGACTATCTTCGATGATTCTCGAGGCCGCGGGTGGGGGATGAAGGATCGTAAAAGTCGGAAGAAGCTAACGACGAGGTGGTCGACTGAGAAAATAGGTCTTGGTGTCTGACTCGGGCTGGCACTCGGTTCCATTGCTGGCTTTCGGCTCGCGTGAACTCTCCGTGTTCTCCGGCTCGAAACTTTCGGCTGCGGCGCGATGCGAAATGACATCCTTAACCCCCGAGTTATACGCACCCCTCGGCTCTGTCTCTCGGCATCCTCGTCGCCGCCGTCGCCGTTCATTTTACGTCCAGGAGACCCGAATTTATTAGCAGAAAAAATTCATGGCTCGAGATTAAAACTCGGACAGCGGTTTCTCATTCTGTCGCCGTTCCTGCGAATATTTCAGACCAGCTTAAACAACAGCCGATATAGTCTACGAACGTCCGTAGCAATCTGCCGGCCCGTTATATTCTTATTTATTTATTTATTTATTACATTCCGTTTGTGTATGTGTGGTAGCATAATATTTCAGATCTTCAGAATTTCGCATTTGCCACTCTCATCAATTTTTACTGGTTGATAGGTCACTAATATTTTCATTTACGATTATTCAGATTATAAAAACGCGTTTAAAAGTTATTTATTAAATATATCTGTTACTACTAAATCGCCGATCTCGTGCATTTCTGACAAGAATGAGTAGATCAAATATAAAACACTGAAATCATTTAAAGAATTTGAAAACGCTATCTTGTTATTTTCAACTAAATGAAATAATTAAAGATTGAAAGGAATATCTATGCAGCTTCTGTGTCTCGTAATTAATGCAGGCAATTTTATTTTGCACAAGAATCCGCAGTCTAGTCATCGCTTGCGGCAAATATTACAGTAATACTTAAGTTAAAAATCAGAATAATTACTTTCACAGACCAATAGAAAACAGCTGCTGTTTTAGTACTCCGTAAATCCAGTGTTAACATTGTTTCGGCTTTTCATAAAATTCCGTAGAAATTGTCGTTACTTAAACAGCGTTCGCGTGTTCATCGCGTGCAAGAATTTCTTAAACACCTTGACGTATCCCGCAAAAATGACAGTGAATATAGATCGTGCTCGATCGATATCGAGTTCACAGATCTTTGCGCAGCAGAAGAATGTTCTGTGTAAATTTCAGGAAACCTACACAGAGGAACATATTAACTATAGGAACATATTAACTCACCCCCATATTTTAATATTTCGGACTTCTGGGTGGAAATGCAAGAATGTGCATTATACGAGGTGAAAGGGTACGATAAATAATAATTTTCGTGTAAATATCTATGAAGTTGCTCCTACATAAGACATAAAACTATGCCAAGTTCAATACGTTTAGATTAATAACCTGATCTGCGTATCCTAATAAAGCGTATTCTTTACAAATTAAAGCTTAAATTTCTTTTTGTAAAAATCGTATATTGGTGATAGTAGTAATGCCTCGTGGTAAATATTTAACCGAAGAAAAAAGTTGGTGTACGAGAAATTGCTAGAAGATCGATCGCATAAAGTCATTTTAGCTCACATCATCGATTCTTTTGTTGAAAATTGTCAAAATTGGGGGTGGTGCTATAGTTATGCCCCTCAGTGTGACGACAATGTGACTGAACTTTTCCGAATCCTTTTATCGTATTAGGTTTCTCGTATTAATTTCGACTAGTGATATTTGGTGGCCGGAGGCATCAGGAGTAGGTTCGTCGATGAAACTTCTTCGCCATAGCAGCACTCCAAGGGGTATCTCGAATTTTCGAGGTAATCGATCCCTATCACTCGGTGGCTGGATGAATATTCTGCCGGTCGGTAGTAGCATACAGCCGTAAACAGCTTGCACGTAGACGGGAGGAGGAGATGTCCGCGTTCGAGGGTCTCTTCTCGCCTTCGGCCCGGCCTTAGAATAGGGAGCTTGAGATTAGCGGCCGCGGAGCGTCAATCGATATCTCGCGGAAGTCGGTAAATAACATTGGGTCAAGTATCCGGGGATGCACGAGGGAAGCTTTCCATACCGCGAAGCCTCGATCGGCCAGAGACGATTCGTCTTTCTCTTCTCTTCGCTCGTGAATCCAACCGCACTCAGGAACTAACAAATCCATGGAAAAGAAACTGCTGTTATAATAAACATTAGCGTTTCCCTCACGGATTGCAAAAGGTACATTTCACCTCTTGTACAATAAAATAAAATGAAATAGATCAAATAAAATGGGAAAGTGAAATAAATTAAAATAGAACAGAATAAAATACGATAAATTGAACTCAAATAAAATACGATCATTTATACAACGAATTGCAAGTTATACTATTAAAATTGTTGTTACACGAAAATACAATCTGTTCGTAGTTCATGGTTAAACAGTAACGTAAGAATAAGACCGAAGTTTCTGTTTGACTTCCTCAAAAGTTTCTCGAGGGCGAGAACTACCCTCGATAATTTTCTTGATTATACAAATACCATTTAGGTAAGAGATAGGTTACTATCGTGTACGCGAGGAACAATTTTCTAATTTAGTCGTTGATGAAGAAGTGGCAATTCAAGTTGAAACGCATCTAATTATTTTTTTCGTGGAAAGTTGAAATCAGCCCTTCAAATTTCTCTCTTTTTCGAAATAGTCTTTTGGCGACATTTCCGGTTGCAGTATAATTAACTACGTCGTAGGGGAAGAATCCACTTCGAGAAAGTCTCGCTTTTCGATATATAATTCGAAATATACTATAAATAGTAAATAAGTTTCCACGCAAACGACTGCTCCTGTCGTCAGTTCGATAGTTCCAGTAGACCGAATCATCATCCCCTGTAATTTGTTTAAATGTTTAAAATAGCTTTAATAACGGTATAAAGTCGAACACAATGTAGTCCGCAGAGAAATATCTATTAATTTGGCGGAGAATGATTTCAGTGGACCGAGAGCATCTCTTAAAATTCGAGGAATACAATTCCGATGACTCCGGTGTCCTGTTGGTCGCGCAGGGGGATGTGAGCGTCCCCTCAGAATGCATCGCACTCGAATTAGAATCGCAAACGACGAAAGAGCTCGGCCAAGGAAACGGCGAAAGGAGACGCGCCGGATTATTCAATGATTCCGGATGGCTGGCAAAAAGAGAAAACTAGGGGAGAAAAAAGAGCAGATTGGAACTCGATTCGGCGGAAAGGAGGCGCGACAAATATGGAGGAGGGTTTTACGCCGTGTTCCTCGAGTTTTCTCGAAAAGCAACGGGGTCACCGGGTTCCCTGGAAGCGATCCCGGAGCTATTCCGGGCGTCGACGCGCTGTATCCGATTCTTTCGAAAATGGAGTCGACGGGTGAACGAGAAAAGCAACCTTCGGCGACACCCTCGGGCGCATCCCTCTTCTCTCCTCGCGGCGCGGCGGGTTTCACATCCGCGCGCGTCGTCGCTCGGCTTTCTGCCTTCTCCGAGCAAATATTTAGACGCCGTTCAACCCCCGCGGTCCGTCACCAGCCAGTCGATGCGATGCGTTCAACTCTCCTTGAATCGCGATTCATTTGCCATTCTGTACGGGAACTGCTCCATCGCTGCACCGCGCGAGCGTCGATCGTTTGCTGGTCGGGCAAGGTCGCGAGACGTCTCTCTTACGGGTTCTGCACCGACACAGCAAACAGACCATGTCATAGTTAGACTGCGGATTGTATGTACAAATGGAAAAGTTTG